>BOPP01000159.1:3026006-3042843 GCA_017312745.1 Gryllus bimaculatus | reverse complement strand
GGGCCGGAGACTGGGGCGGGGGAGGCGGCAAAGGGTCTGCAACAGTGTAGGCTGAGCAGGGGCTGGAACGGTGTTGGGGGCCATAGGCAATGCGGAGTCAAGGACTGACAAAGATCGGCGATGCAGGGGAAAACAGAATGGGGACCGGAAGGGGGGATGGGTTGGACGGACTTCGTGAGAGACAGGCTTTCAATGCGGAGGCAGGCGCGGGTAAGAAGCGTGGCAGGCAGGCATGGGTCAAATAGGTGCGGAGGGGAGAAGGCCGTGGGCCAGCGGGCAGCAAGGAGGGCTGACGTAGTTACCAGCGGACGAGAAACGCTCTCGTGGCGGTAAGGATATCGCGACCCTACCCGTCAAGCGAAGATAATGCCATAATGAAAATGTATTCATTGCGTAAAAAATGGCTGCTCACTGATGACCTTTTTTTTTAATTTAAGGTCGCATTAACACCTAGGTTGTTAGCGACCACCATTGCATTTAACAGTATGGTAACTGTGGAAATGACATGATATGGTGATGATAGGGGGTGAAACGACGAACACAAAAATTCCCGAGGCATGACTCGACCCGCAATCCTTCTGTCCGAGATTGTCTCGGCACTACTGCCTTAAAGATCTCACTGATGACCATTGTCTGCATCCAAAATCCATTTTCAGCAAGTATGTTGGGAAAAAGAGTCTTCTTGCAAACTACTGAATTGTCCTATGAAATCAACAATTTTCATTAAACGTGTTAATATCAATAATCGCATTAAAAAAGCTCATTTTGAAGCTTTTTTTAAAACTGATTTGAAGTCTTCAGGTTGTTACATGTATTTAGGGACGCAAAATATTAAAAAATAACATAAGAATTTGCTCGGTAAAAATTGTACGGTATTCATTGAAAGGTCAGAATTAAAGCTGGCATAATGTCCCACACATTTCTGTAACTAGGAAAATATGAAATATACACGAACAACAACCTGAAATTTAGTAAATTCTTAATTAAAATGCAAATGAAATGCTCCTCAAAATTGATCTCCAAGGAAAGTTCTTTCAGGGCTGAAAATTAGAAGCCGGGAGCAGTGATCCAATATAGAGATGTTCAGTTGGGCAGTTATGAGATCGAACTCGAGAGTACCAGATGTCTTGCATTCTAATGAATTTGGTGTGTTTACCAACCCTTTCGCAAACATACATGCATGACCAACAGATGGACAGGGGAGGGATGGAGGTTATCTAAACGTCTGCGGGTCAGTTTACAAGCTGTATTGGACTGCGGGTCCGAGGACACATGCAAGGAACACACACAAACTGCAAACGCGCCATATACGCGACTGAGTATTTACTTTCTCCCGTTTGCGAAGCACGGTAAGTGTAGTAATTACTATTCGATACACAATAGAAGAGTGGGTAAATATGTACTCATGTTTACAGAACGGTGACCAAGCTAATCTATGGCCTTTAAGACGGGAAGCTTTCATGATACAGTTTGGCATAAGAACTTACTATTTTCTGATGAGCTCAGTAATTGTCTGGGTATGGGTTACTTTCCATCTCTTATATTTTGTTAAATAGTAAAAACATTAATAAAGTCTTCATTTATTGTGACGCGATATTTACAAATGTTCTACTAGTACATTACTTTCAGTATTAAAAATATGCACAGTGTGAGATTTGTTTGTGGAAACAAGTTTCAACCATTCTTTTATTTCTACATGAAAAACATTTAAACAAAATAGAACGAATAGATTATTCAAATAAATGTAGAAATGTGAAACATTTTATATCAATCGGCATGTCTAATAACGCAAGTTCAAAGAGAGGCATTCCATGTAAAATCCTACATCCTTTGTGGTTCGACGCGGGTCTTGGCGTTCGTCGCATTAAAACTAAACAATATTACAAAACAATAATGTTTTATTACGGCGAACTTGTTTATTCATATTTTTAACATGTTTTACCGATCAATTCAGGGTTAATAAAATTGTAAATTATTCAACACGAGACATTACAGTCTCACTGAACTTTTGTTGTATCAGAATTTGACGACGCCAATAGATCTGAAATGCGTTTCGATATATGATTAGAACTAGATTCGAAATTATTCCGACGCAAGTTTTGAAATTTCTTCCGTACCATTTACATCGTCGAATACTTTCTTCCAATGTTAAAAGCAAGAAAACAAAACACGCCAGGGAAGACACTAAAATGCAGCTTCCACCAGAGAGAAGGTTGCTGTAATAAATCCGCACACCCGTCCGCCTTTTAGTATTTTCCCCTGAGTTCTCTAGTGTGCGTCATCACTGCAAATAAAAGAGTAACGAAAAGCACAGTTATCTCGAGGGAAACGTTCACATCTCGCTCGGAGTTCGTTTATTCTGTGTATTCCCCCTCTTTTGTTTATTCTGTGTGCTTTACTCTCTTGGTAGAAAATAATTTAAATTAACACACGCCCCTTGATTTTAATCAAAGCAACAATTGAATGGAACTGAATTGAATTGATGCCTATTTTACGTGGCGACACTCAGGTCATGAGGTCTGCTCTTCCGTCTGACCACGCAAATTCTTTTCGCTCCTTTCAATAGACGAGATAGAAACACTAGAGAGAGACGAGTATTTATATTTTTTTCAAATGAAAATAAATAGCAGAGTTGATGATTTCTAATAAATAAATGAATTGAAAAAACAATGAATTTATCATGTACTAACGTCTTGCTTCTTGTACAGGACATCTGAATTTTCAAACGAACTTATTGTCGCATATCTTTAATAGTTGCGAAAGTGAAAATATATCAAAATAGATATCCTAGTCAAGGAGCGCAAAAACAGATTTGAATTCTTTACCTATTGCGACTGCCTATAATTTAAGAAAACTATCACGAGAAGCATACGAGAAGGAAAGAAAATGTTTCAGAGTAATTGATTGATTGAGTTTCCGGGCGCACAAACTGCCAAGGTTATTTTACATCTGCCATGGTAATTTTACGTACCTACATACTTTAGATCGCTTTATAATCAACTAAGGTCATTAGTGACCACTATTAATTTACATATCAATAACATTATACCTTACAACAATCAGAATTATTAAATACGAAATTAAACACTAGAGATACATTTTATGAATTATAACAAACAGAAATGTTAAGTGCAATAATTTTTTACAATAATTTAGATCATTTTATCAACACTACCAATATTAAGGTAGTTTAACATTGATTTGGAACCTTCAATTGAATTAAACATTAAAAAAATTATCGTTTTAGATGCCAAGAGAGTTTCTTACGTTTGGGTGGCTTGAGCAATCCAGGATATGTCATTGACCTAATTAGAGAAGTGAATGCTCTATCTCGGGAGGCGCCGTGTTCCTCCCCCACAGGCGGGAGAGGAGAGATTCGGGTCGTCTGCGTGTTGGGGATTTTCCTCTTCAGGAAAGACCCCAGTGGGCCACCGCCCCAGCCGGGACAAGCTCAGTCCCGAATATGTAGTCTACCGACTTGTGTGGTAGCTGTGTGTGTGTGTGTGTGTGTGTGTGTGTGTGTGTGTGTGTGTGAGTGTGTGTGTGTGTGAGAGAGAGAGAGAGAGAGAGAGAGTGCGTGAGTGCGTATGAGTGCGTGTGAGTGTGTGCATGTGAGTTTGTGGGAGTGAAAGTGAGTGTGTGTGTGTGTTTTGTGTGAAAGGTGAAAAGGTAGGACAAGGAGGAGGAAGGAAATATGGTGCGCGGTCCGTTTGTTAGGGTACTGCTAAGGCATTCGCCCGGTGTATATCAGAGAAACCACGGAAAAATACCGATCAGAGCAGCCGGCCGCTATAATTGTCTTCCAGACGGTAGCTTTCTGCTTAGCCAGTATCGAAAATCCTACCACCGTCGGGACTCAAACCCTGTAATATCCCGGCCAGGGTCGCTGCAAAGTCAGTGGCTATGCTGGGCTCTCTGAGCTAAACTCAGCTGGTACTTGAAAAAGTACAGAAACAGAACTTAGACAGTAGACGTCTACGTCTCACAATAAACCCTACTCAACGAGATGGTCCTTTCTTCAAACAAATTTAAACCAAATTCATCCACTACGCACCATCCTCCAAGATAAAATCACGATCCGTGAAAGAATGTCACTCTCCGCCTACCTCTCCGAGTGACATTCCTTTCTCTACAAGGCTCTATTCTCGGCGCCTAAAACGGCCCTATAAAACCCCGAATCGAAAGTTCTCGGGCCATCAGAGAGAGTTGTGAGATTGCCTGTCGGGGCGCATCCAAAGAACTCGAGACGTGCCGCCTCTGGCAGTGCTGCCCACTGCGCTATAACGCAAATGAACTTTCTTTGATAGAATACATCAAATATAGGTACAGTAGGTACTGTGTTAATAAATGACGTATTTTGCAATGGCTTATGTGTATAATTGAATAATAATGGCAATATATGGACAATGATGTGTGTAATTGAAAACCTGCATGTGTCATTAGATAATCACTTGTGAAAGTTGACCGCGAAAACACTTAAAGAGATATTATTAAACAGAATGGAAGTAGGCACTAATCATAAATGTATTTTTATATTTACTCATATTACATTGTTAATTAAATCAATTATTTGACATTTCATTTTCACTTGTTCGATGTGTTGATTTGTTCGAACTTTATATGGGAACGAAACGTACGTTATGAGAACTTTATTGTTCTTCTGTGCCCTGGATTGCAGCATCTGTAGCAGAACGCAGATCTGGCTGGCTGGGTGCTCAAGATAATTAACATAAAAAATAGAAACTGCTGTCGCCGTCTCGCTGCCGATGGGAGGAGGAAAACCGCAGGCACAAACACTCGAGTGGGCTCCACCGCGTGGCTCCCAGGGGCAACCTTCCGAAGGCAGGGCCGCCATAAAAAATACTCGCTTTCGGCAAAATGCTCCAGCATCCTTGTAAAACGCCGTTTATTGTAGGTAAAGAAAACCCTCGCTTATGTGTACAAAACGGATCGTTTAGAAAATGTAAAGCGACTCTAACCTTGCCTGGCAAAGCGAAAACTGAGCAATTCACGTCAAACCGATCATTTTTAAATAGATCGTCATAGATCAAAGATATGCAGAATAAAATGTTTTGTTTTTGTGGTTTATTTCATATTGAATTGACAATTTTGTCTTACTTAAGTTTTATTTTTGCGATTACAGTAATTGATCTGAACAACTGGCCACGCTGGGACAGATACAATTTATTTCCACCTCCCGAGGAGCAAAATACACTACACTTACGGGAGTAATGGCCTGAGCAGTTCACACACCCGGAATCACTAATCGATCGATCAATTAATTGACTTCCCCCCAAATGAGGGATGACCTGTGGTGCAGAGGGTTCACCGCTCGTCATGCAGATCAGGGTACCGGGTTGCAAATTCTGGTGGAGTAAGTGGAGGTCATTGCTGAGTGGCTACAGAATTTCTTGGGTTCTCAGGTTCTCCTATTTTCCCTTCCTTTCTTTCCCTTATCGCTTCATCATTCATCATTTTATCAATATCAAGACGGAGATAACTTAATTGGTCCTAGACAATTGCAAAATAATTTGTTCATACAAATGAAATGACTTAAATAGCTAGTATAACATAGAAAACTATTCGTATTTATAGTGGTGAATATGAAAAATATTTTCAAATGAAGCTGTAATAGCGGTTGTAATTTTCCAAATCATTACATTTACATCAAAATATTTAATACATCCAAGCAGAGAAAAATGATATAGTGTTCTTATGCGGTAGAACATTTATTTACGAAAGGGAGGGTATTAATAGTTAAGGTCAATAGTTCAGACTATACATTTCCAGTGAATATTTGTTTTATATTGCTTTGTTCTTACTTTTCATTCCTATATCATAGCTTGCTGCCTGCCTTGAATGACTTTTGGTCACTCCAAATAAAGTAGCAGCGCTCTTTTGTTTTTCTTAAGCGAAGCAAATTTCCATTTACGACCCGCAGTAGCCAGGAATAGCCGCGTAAATTAGCCGAGAGGCGGATCGGAGCTCCTGAACCGGTTCTTATCGCTGGCGAGGAACCGACGGTGGTTTCTCTCTAGGTCGAGGTCAGACCAGCATCCCAAACGTCTAATGGGAGAAAATGACCGAAATTATCACGAGGAAAGGATAGCTCTTATCCACTTGGGTCGTTTAACAACTTATCATCATGCACCAAGCGAATGTGATTGTCTAACGTGTCGTTCGCCGGCTACTACGTAACTGTGGAACGAGTCTTCGATCACGTTCGACGGGCAAAGACCACACCTCTTCGGAAGGGATTCTCTGACAGTCTTCGACGTCCAAAAACAACTATCGCTCGTTTTCCTCCAGGAGAAACTCCTCAGGATCGCTCTTCAGAAACCTTCTGAGAAAAACTCGGAGATGGTTCAAATTAAATATCTATGAAAGAAGATGAAGAGAATAGGCTGCGTTAATTCAAAACCAGCGGAAAGCACCACTTTCTTAGAATTGCAAATATTTTGATTTACTGCGTTTTGTAGTTAACGGGGAATTAGAAACAGTCTTCGACAGACAGAGATTTCATTGACAAAGTTCAAATGAACATATTAGCTATCAGCTACTTGCAATCTAGAAACAAGACAAATTTCAATGGTCTAACGCGAATTATTTAAATAATACCGATAATATTTGGCAACAATGATTTCAAAATGTTTGAGTTTCAAAAATGTTGTTTGTAAATAGTCGATTCATTGACTCTGTGAAAAGTTGACTGGAGTCTAATTTTTTGGCATAGATACGAATATCTTTTAAATGAAGGGTTATTTAGAATGGTAGTGGTATTCAATTAGTAGAAGTATGAATGAATAAGAGTAATATGATTCAATGCACTCTGTAGAAAGGATTTGACCATGTTGACATATATAAAACATTTTATGCTCATCTAACATCGACATTCATAGATAAATAACATTTTTCCAGTTCATTATCGAAAGGTCAAATTATCATAAAATACACTATGATTGAAAAATGTCACAATGAGTATACAAACGGCAACGTTGTATTATTCTTCCAGGATATCAACTTTATCATGACTTTCAACATGACGTCAAGTAGCATGGAGGATTTCTGAAATAAAAAAAAGTGCATTTCATGGAGAGTACGAGGGATACGTATCATCATCTGCGCCGGAGACTAAATGAGAAACGTCGAATAAAAGGTATCCCTTCCCCCATTTTTAATTCTCCCCTTAACCCAAAGCCACTTACAATTTTTACTTTATATTAGAACCACCCAACAGAGAGCACACACACCACTCAAAACAAAGTTGGTTGATATAAGTAACATACATCACAAAATATAATGCATTCAAATTTTATCAACGGGGGTTTAGAAAATGTTGAAAAAGTGGTTCATTTTTTCGCCGTCCGCAGCGCTAGTGTTAGGGCAATGCCGCCCCGTCTCCCCACCTCCCCGCTTTCCGTATTCGCAGCTGCTGTGCATCCGCTTAACGCCCTTTGCGCTCCCACATACCGCGAGCCCGGCGCACAGAACGACGTGGTACAGTGGCCCCACACTAGGCATGCAACATCCATGTCGATGTTTTTGTAGACACATCGATGTATAACACAGATATTTTTTTAACATCGATGTTTTGGGATCGATGTTTTTTTTCTTTCCAGTGTTTTGTTTTTCAATGAAAATTTCCTATGATCACAATACTGTTAAATTTATAATATGAAATAATAACTGACAGTAACGCTGTTATTGATATGTTGGAACCAAAGGAACGCTGTTTGCACTACCTTCATCGACCAAACTATCTCACCCGAGATAACCTAACAAGAGCCGTGCTCTTGTATTTTCTCTTTCTTTGTGTACATTTCTCACACTGAGATGTGGTCAACAAATACGCTGTGCGCGTAGGATTTCTCCTTATTCTCGTACCCTTTTTCGGCGAATAGATAAACACGAATTCTGTCAAATTAAATTTTAATGCACACGAATTAAACGTTAGAGGTTACTAATACAGTCTAAAAATATCGATGGTTTTTAGTCGATGTATTTTTAACATCGATACTTGCTAACATCGATGTTAAAAATACAGCACAAATTTTTGATTGAAGCACAAATTTTCGCGTTTTGGTATAAGCTACAGAGCTTCATAGTTCCAAAAGGGATTTGTGATTGACAAAACAGGTTCGCAACAAATATCCTGATGGTCTTCTCGATTTTCTCACATTTCTTTCCATCATTATTACAGAATAATTTATCCCACCACTATTATTATTATTATTATTATTATTATTATTATTATTATTATTATTACTAATACTACTAATATGAATACGTTCATTACATATATAAATATTATATACATATATAAAAATTATTTATTACATCACAGTTCTAGGCACAGACGTAGATAAAAAGCTTTGGTGCACTTAATCATCAATAAAAGTATCTCCAAATGTGAAATAAAGAATGATAACACCTGAACGTGTGTTAAGTGATAAAACATGGACAGTCATTTAAAATGATAAAATAAGAATATTCTCGAATTCAAACAAAATTGAATTGCTTTGTGATTCTTCGCTATACGAGCTGCAAAAACTCGCCAGAACTTTCGGAATGAACTTTATTTTGGAAACATGGAAATAAAGATAAAATTTACATTCTCCGTTAAAAGTGTTGAAAAAGGAAGGAAACTTGCAATAGATTAAGGATGTACGGTAAACAGACATTTTCTGTGAATTAATTATTAATACTACATTATACTTTTTTTCTTGTTAATTTATAGTCACTTGCTTCGAAATCACTGAAAACAGTTTCGCCCTCTTTTGGGTCAACATCGGGCCACTGCGCGAGAGGCAGCGGGGCGGCGGTCCGCAGCCCACGTGCGACTGACTCTGGCAATGTGGAGCGAATTATTTACATAGCAGCCTCTGAATTAATTTCCCCGCACTTATTCATTCTCCTCTGCTTCAATTTTTTCCTCCTTTCTCTCGGCTTTTTCCTCTATCTTCCCCGGCCGCATGCTAAATAGCTTCTCGCCGTGCGCGAGGTATTCGTCGCTTGAGCACGGCCGTGATCGGTGTGCGAGTGAAAGAGGAAAGTTTTTAAAAAAATTGACAGCCTCTCTTCGCCCGAGGGGTCTTTCCGCTGACCGCACGTCTTCTTGTGTTCCCTTCTAATGTTCATAGAAGACTTCCGACGAAAAAGCACAAATTAATAGCACCGCGTTCATGGTGATCCTTTCACCGGACATACTTCGCTATCTACGAGCGGCAAACACACGGGCGAAAGCGCGCCACTCGCTGATTAGACCTGCGAACCTTTCAGATCGAAGACTGGCCATATTCTCTTGGGATATAAAAAAACCGGAGACGCTAAAACATAAACAAGCCGGCGCGCGGACAGCTTTCGCCGAAAACCCGGAAAAAAAGTCGCGAGGCTGATGCGCGAGCGCTGATGGGGTCAGAGGTGAAACGGGAAGGCGTACCGCAGGGTCCTCCTCCAGAACTGGGCGGCTTCAATTTCGGTCGCTGACGAAGAGGCGAAGGCTCGCCCACAGCACCTGTCGTAGGGAACCATCGGCCGCGGTCTGACCAAACTTTCGCCCTGGCTCACTCCCTTCACCTGAGCGTCTCGCGCTGTTTGGATGTAAAATTTGACTCTGACTGGAGAGAGTAAACTTATGTAGGAATACGAGAAGATTGACGCCTTGCAGCGTATAATTATAATCGCTGAGTCTGAAGTTATAAATAATGTGTGGATTAAACTTTGGGTAGATATTAACATTCTCTCTCATTTATAGTCGAATCTACTTTCCTTAGGAGATAATTATGATCTCCTTTTCTGCAAAATTTTGTTGAACCTCTGGAATCTCTCCAAATCCCTCCCAGTAGTCTCTAAATAGACAATTTTTCGATATCATTTTATCCATTCTACATTATTTCCAACCTAAGTAGAATTATATCTAAGAGAATTCGAAAATGTTATTGATCTTTCCCACGTTGGAATTGGAGTCTTCAGAACAATGTTCATAAAACTATTCATTAACGTACCAAAATCTTATTGAAAAAATTGTCAGACACAAAAGTTCGACTTTCCTTATGATTAAGAACGTTACTTCGAGTAACAAGGCACTAATTATTTTAAGACACTTTGCTTTTTCTCCACATTCTATTTTACATTTAAATTACATTTCCCTCCAACTTTTATTACTTCTTGGCGTAACGTGAAGTGATGACTTCCGGCAATTTCAAAAGAGCACCACCGTGCAGGGGACCCATTTGCTAAATAAATAACACGGCAAACCACATCTGGAGAGAAAGACCCACAGCGACGCCCAGACTTTTACATTGTTCCCACCCACCACGTCCCCTTTCCGTTAGCTCTGCAAACGCTGCCGTCGCTAACCCTGAGTTGTCGCATAGGTATGTGTTCAACATATTAGTCCTAGGGAATTGCACGAAAGCGTAAGTTTTACATTTTTAAAAGGAAATTATTAAAAGCATGACAATATTGACAACTTGATTAGGCTTGGAATACATTTTGCATGTTTTTAATAGTCTCCTTTTAAACCTGGAAAATCAACCTTAGAACTGATAGAAACAAAGGCTCTATTATATGGTGTGGGCATTTAAGAAGGTTGGACAGTGAGCAACTGCCAAAGATGATGTGGGAATATCATCCTGAAGAAAGAAGATAGAGAGAAAAACTAAGAAGACAGTGGGAGGAAGACGTAATATCAATAGATTTAGAAGATGATGCCTGGGGAGATCGAAATGAATGGAGATTAGGCAGTGAGAAACGGTGACAGCTGTAGAATACTCGCTTTACTACGTATTCGGAACATTGTAATGTTATAATTTAACAGGAGTTTCTTTGGTCAACTGGGTGTTGCTGCCTCCCTCCTACCACCTCGCCATCCCAATCACCTCAGCCTCCAATATCTCTGTCGTCCCATCCCACCCCATTCAACATCCCCGCCCCTGTATTCCGAACACCTGCCTCTTCCTGACAGGCACGCTCGCCTTTGCTGGTGTAACAACGTCCGCCTTTCCCATCACTACCGCTCCGGATCGTCTCCCCACTCCCTTGTCTACTCGGCGTACTACCTACTGTTGCTCCCCTCCCCAACACACCATCTCTCCGCCCCTCCGTCACCACAACCAGACATCCGTCCACCATGGCCCTGTCGCACTTTCCGTGCCTCCGCCTCCCTCTCACCCCCTTCCCGCCATCCTGGTCGTGTCGGCCTCGCATACAACGGCAACCTCCTCCAATCACCCGCCACCCCCTCCCCTGAACTCAGTCATTGTCTCTAGCCGCTCCATTACTATCACTGCCTCCTTTGCTGCTGCAACAGTCACCCTCACCTTTCCCCTGACGGCCGCTTTTTATCTTATCTCTCTTGCCTCCTCGGCTTCCGAACCCACCGCTCCTCTTACAACACATTCTGAGAGAGATGACTCAGGGTATCAACGAATGGCACTGCAGTCCCTCTGACCGGGGGGTCCTAGGATCACACTCCACACGGTGGCCGGATTTTCGACACTAGCTAGTCAGGTAGGTCGAATTCCGTCGCTGTGTGGAGGAGAATTCTTGCCGCCGGCTGCTCTGATCGGTAGTTTTCCGTGGTTTCTTCGATCAACATCAGACGAATGCCGGAGCAGTACCCTAACAAACGGGCCACAGACCGCGCGCTATCTTTCCTACCTCTTCCTTTTCTTATCCTCACCCTTAACACGCACTTACACTAACATGCATTTCACTACCACATATGTCGTTGGGAGAACGGTCGGGAGCTTGGAGCTTGTCCCGGATGGGGCTGGGTGCCGCTGGTGGGAGATACCTGGGGAAAACCCCGCTAGCTGACATTAGACCTGCGCCGAGTCTCGCCTTACACCGGGGGAAGACCGCCGTCACAACACTTACGGGACTAATGACTAGTAGTGGACGCGCCCGGAAACTCTAATAACCAATCAATCTTCCCACACACACACACACACACACACACACACAGACACACACACACGGCGTTGCCACACCCTCCGATTGTCACCACCATCATTCCACCCTTCTATCTCAAATTAAACTTACCGCCTCACATCTCCCTCACCGTCTGAGCATCCGAACCCGCCACTGCCCTCTCCCCCACCCCACATACCCACCATCACCGTCACCCTTCCCTTCACCTCCACCACCACCGCCCTTCCGTCGCACTTTCCCGCGCCAAGCCGCGCCGCGGCCAATTAACGCGGGCCGCCTTTACATCCAGCGCTAATGTATTCGCGGTGCGCGAGAAACGAGGGCCGGCCGTATGCCTGGGCGCGCCGCGGCCAGCGCACACTCGCACACTCGCGCGCTCGCCACTGGGCGGGCGGACAGACGCTCAGCGGAGGCTCCGGCCGTCAGACCCGCTGCTCGGCGTCGTTTCATTTGCAACTCGCCGCCCAGATGCCGTTTGAAACACTAGGGTGGTTTCAAGGGCAGATCCTGTTGCTGCGAAAGCTGATATTAATTTCCTTCCTAATGTAGTGCAGAACTGTGATGTCCAACATATTTTACCCCGGCGACGCTTTGACCCACTTTAAAACAACGGCGGCTGCCCAAGCAGTATCAGTACTTTGTAAATAGGAACAATCTGGAGGAATCGCTTGCGCTGTATATCGATCTCCGCTCATTAAGGTATCATAAAAGGACAATCACTTCGCATATCTCATCAGACAGTGATTTTATTATTAAATACCGTTTTGAAAAAATGCATTTTCCTTTTAATTATTTCTACATACACATCTTATAATGGTGTATCGTTCGCTTATTAGCACTCCACACCAATATCAATTATAATCGTGGTAAAAATGAATATATGTGTTCCTGTATGTTGGAAAAGGAATAAGAAAGTATTCCAAGCACTCCTACTCTTATGGACATGAAATGTCTACTATTCCAGCGATGAAATAAATGAAAAAATCATGAAGCACCAATCGTAAAGCAAATACCTAACGTGCAAGCTAAGTAGTCGTACGCGAAATTAAAATAATATGCACCTCTCTCTTCTTTAGCTCATAACCACAACACAAACACACGCTGTTGACCATTGTATAAGAAACAAAACGCCTACCCTGTGTTTCACAGCCAATCTCTTACCACTGCCCGTGCCGAAGCAACATCCTCCATTCTCGCGCATCACTGATGCACCACCAATACCACTGCCACACGTTGGGTAACATCCTTACAGCACCACACCGCACCGCATAGACAGCGTTGTCAACTCCTCGCCCACCACGCAACACTAACAACTGCGCCGCGGCGGGCGAAACCCCGCCGGGCGGCAGCCTCTTTCTGCATTCGAGATGATCGCCAGAAAGCGGGCCAGGAGCGGAGCGTGAATATCGAGATCTCCGCCGCCGCAGGGAAATCAAGGGGCGGTGCCGTGTTCGCGCCGCTGCGCCCGCCCCCGCCCCCACCCCCGCCGTCGGCGCTCGTCGCCTCGCCTTGCGGCGAAAGGGAGTCGGGGACGCCGCTGCCTCCGTGTTGGATGCTGCTGCCTGCCGAGCCAAATTGCGTTGCAGTAGCTCCCTTCCAGCACGTCCCTCCACTAGCGGGTTTTAACGTTCTCATTTTTAGTTTTGAAACGAAGCAAAAATTCAATGTCTCGATTTTGACTTAAATACGTTTTTGATTTATTCATTGGTTAGGGGTTCTGAGCACGTTAACGGATAAAACCATTAGTCCCGTAAGTGTAGTGCATTTATCGCATTATATATATATATTCCCCCATGTATGGCGAGATCCGGAGCTGACCTTAACGTCGGCTCCCGGGTTTTTCCCAACCACGTACCTCCCGTCGGCGGGGCCCTGCCCCAGCCGGGACAGGCTCTAACAGTAAACTTCCGACTGATCTCCTGACGCGTGGTACTTGTCTGTGAAAGTGATGAAAGTAAAGGGGGAGGATAGAGCAAGGAAGCGGTAGGAAAGATCGTGCACGGTCCGTGGCACGTTTATTAGGGCACAGTTTCGGCATTTGCCTGGTGTTGATCGAAGAAATTGCGGAAAACTACGTATCAGAGCAGCTGATCGCTAGAATTCTACCCCAGATAGCGTCTGAATTCGACCTACAATTCGTATCCTGTAGCTAACTAGCTAGTGTCGAAAATCCTCACACGGTCGGGGATGGAACCCTAGAACCTGCCGGTCAGAGGCACTGCAATTAATCAATTGATGCCCTGAGCAACCTACACCGGTGGCATTTTTGGGATACCTTACATTTATCTTTTTTTTTTATGTCGGTCAGATCGTCCGTCACGTCTGTAACGTGGTCGTTATCGATAATCTAAGATAGTTTGTTGTTGTAGCATCACTAGCTATTTCTTTTATTAAAGTAAGTATTCGCATTCGCAAAAGCTGGGGAAACGTGTACATTTGTTGCGCTCTGTCGTGTTTAAACAAATTGCAATTTTGTACGTCTTGTTTCTTTAGCATTTTTGTAATTATTTACAATGTAAATTACACTGTTTTAATAAATTATGTATTTTTAAATATGATTAATTAATATATTTTATTAATTTATATTAGTGTTAATAAGTTAAAATTAAATAATACATTTTTTAAATAAATTAAAATGGGCATCAATTTAGTAAGATACTGTTTGAAATTCGTTATTTACGGTCATTGAACTTTGGGTCGTTTGAAGGTACAAACTTTAAAAATTTGAGAAACGCTCCGTGCCACCCAGTGACGATATTTCACAATTCAATAAAATCATTAATAACTGACATTTCCTTTCTCTTGCCTATGTGCAATGGATAAGAAATGAGGAAATGAGATCATTCAAATGTCAACTATTGATATCGTCAGGTCAACAAAGTTTTACGTTTAGTTTCTACTGACCGAAGAATCCCAGATTAGATAGTTCAGTCATCTTCCAGTAACTTACAGGAAAAGAACGCAAGAAATCCAATCACGTTCCCAATAGTTGTATTCTTGGCCAGTTTAAGGTGCTATACACATTCTAACCAACCTGATCGTGTGTAGAGAAGGAAACAATGTTAACTCAACACTCTTCAATCTCCATGAGTTGCCATAAAACTATAATAATTATTACTATTTATCTTCTCGGTTCTTGTGACTCTTGATATGGTTCTTTGTGTTAAGTTTATGTGCTCGCCAACTAGTCACGCAAAGGGGTGCGAAGAGGCAGTGAATCATGTGTTGAGAGAGTACGGACTCAAATATTCAATGAGAGTATTGCTAAATAACCACGCATTGTTCTTCACCTTTGTGGCAGACAATAAATTAGTACGTGGAGATTACCTTTCTACAATTATTTCAGTTTATACACTAAATACGACCCTCCGCTAACGAGAGACAGTTACGAGCAGTCTCAGGGATCCTAGCGAGAAATACTTCGTTAACTGCTCACTAAGGCCATTACATGCAATGATGTTGATGCTAAGCGTTGAAATTATTCTCGGATGATTGGAGAGCGTTGGAAAGTGGGACAGACTATGCTAGTTCAAACAAAGGCAACGTAGGTGAGATTATATTACCTGCAAGAAATGAGCCCATTCCTTCGATATTACGAGTCGTCTATTTTACGAAGGCGGCAATAACAATTAAGATCGTAGACAACAGTTGCAAAACTTTCAGACCTCTTTGAAAAATACTCGTAATAAACTAACATTTGTGCAATTTGCAGAAAAAGGTAATCAGGAATTTGCTAAAGATCCTCTTGAAACTTGTTTACGTCCGCATAATATTCTCAATCGATTTTCTTACAAAGTATAATAAGGATTAATATAGTCTGAAAATCAAACTAGCCAATACACAATCATAGCGACACTAGATGAATTTATAGACGTAGTAAATCACTGAACTTCGGCTTTTTTGAACAAAATGTCCGACATTTGTTCACAACAAATGAAAGCACTACAAACAGTTCGCACTGTATCCTGTAGGCAGCAGCTACGTCGTCAGTTCCTTGCATTTTACTTCTTCTCCAGTTTAAAATTGAGTATCATAATATAAAATGACTAAAAATTGTGATGATACTCGTAGATATATGAATCACTTAATTCATAAATTTCTATCGAATGAAGCTAGGGCTAAAATTTAAATCATTAATTCCATCGCTACTTGGCTCACATCCAAGTAGGTCAGATTGCATGAAAGCAAATACATCTTTATATTTGACTACGGTAAGTGAGTGAAGAGTAATTCTGACACCGAGACACATTTGCACCCTCACTGCAAAATCGCCCCTTTAATCTGTGAAGTATTTCAGCGTCATCGTGCCCCAATATTTTTGTACTCCATAATGCGCTCGTGTTTTCAAGTCTCAGGCATTGAAGTAGCTATATGATAGAAACTATTGAAAGTGTTACGCCGTGTTTGCATAAAAAAAACGGGATGTTAAAACATGTCTAAGATATGGCCTTTCAAAAATGTGAAATATGAAAAATAAAAAGAAACACATGCTAACTGAGAGTGGGGCATTTGAGAAGCGAGTAAGTCTAAAAAATGGCTACAGAGAAACTCCTTGGGTACATTGTAAATCAGAATGAATGAATCGAAAAAAAAAGATTTACAATTACAAGATTCAAATTTACTTTCGAAAAGTAAAGCAAAGTAAATTTAATTTAAATTGTTGGACATGTATTAATACATTCAGTTAGACTTATTTCTGCCTCCCTTTCAATTTCTCCCTCTCACATCCTTTAGTCTCGTTTTCTTGTTTCCCTCCACTTGTTATCTTTCTCCCTCCGTCTCTCTCTCTCTCACCGTCCGTCTCTCTCTCTCACCGTCCGTCTCTCTCTCTCACTGTCCGTCTCTCTCTCTCACCGTCCGTCTCTCTCTCTCACCGTCCGTCTCTCTCTCTCTCACCGTCCGT
>BOPP01000159.1:3013161-3024922 GCA_017312745.1 Gryllus bimaculatus | reverse complement strand
CCTCTTTACAAAGTTCTGAAATGCAGAATTGGGATTTAGAGAATATGAAACAATTCAGCTACTAATTATTTTAAAGGTTTCACAAATGTAAAAAATCTAAAAGGACGTTATAAACACACGCATTTACAACATAAACAATAATAAAAGATGCAATTTTAGTCTACTTACAATTGTATAATTGTATAATGAATATATCTAAAATGTTTACGTGTATACATGACAAAAGTATTTTCTGATCTAATCCATAAGAATGCCGCATATCTTAACGAATCACGAAAGACATAGTACTTCCCGTTTCTTCTCTATGCCCATCTTCAAGACCTGGCGATGGGCATATTTTAAATCCCCATATGCTTCATCTCTCATGCCCTAGAAATGCTGCGCAGTTCTGCGAGTTGCGCATGTGGTGGCATGGAGCACGGGCTGCTGTGAGTATTCGTACACGGATGCCGTGGTTCGCATTGAGCTGATGCATCATAGAAGAAAATACGGATCTATCTATACATAAAATAGCGCACGCAGGAGAAAGTTCTCTACTGCTAATGTGAAGTTATAGAAAAATTTATCACATGCCCTTTTTTCAATTTGAAGAGATGAACGGTACGCCGTCTTAGACATAGTCTCATTCGCCCTTTTCTCAATCAGAACGTCATTGGCCGTATAATAACATTTTGATTCTCCAATATAGGACCCTTAAGAGAGAATAAATTGGCCCAGCATAGTTCCCGCTCTGCCAATAGTTTTACTTACTCCCAAATATCAGAAGTATGACATAAGACAAGACAGATAAATAGCACGTGGAATACAGGAATACCATTTACTACAAAGTTTACCTCTTCCTTTACACGCTCTTGTAGTTCCACTAATTGTATCATAGACGAATTTATAGATATTGAAAATAATGGCTAAAAATATCAAAGGACAAAATGTTTGGTGGACTTACCAATGACGCGAATGACATCACAGAAATGGTAAATCGGGTCACGTGCAACTAAGATTATGATATATTTTGTTGAAACCAAAGTCAATTACTCTTCTCCATAATTACCTGCAACACAAAATAATATCAATTAGATCAAGCTGCAATTTTCATTAAGGTATTACAAAACATGGAAAGATGTTAATTGTAGGAATTTCAAGAACTTGTCTATTCACTTTCACTATTTTCAAAAATACAAATTAAACAACATTTTATTTAACAGTAATTTCAGAGTCCAACGTGTCTCCTCATTTTCGAAACTTGGAAATTGTGAAACCTACGATTCGGCTGATTTATAACTCTGGGTTATGAACTCTTACATCAAGTTCTGTTCTCAGATGTGTCTCTTGTTCCTATCTACAGATAAAAACCATTTTAAATATTTGAGAACAGCGCGTTAAGTCAAGCGGAATCGAAAATGATCTTTGTTTTAAATCCCAAGAATGACACTGCTACATTCACACATGTCGAAGAAGAATGACTGAGAGGAATTTCGTTGGAACAGATGGCGGAGTAGCACACGCAATTTGTACGCAGTATCAGGTCATCATTAAGCGTTCTCTCACCAGCTGCGGTTCATCAGCAAAATGTAAATGAACCTTTGGAAATGTGATACTTAAGAGGTCACACATTTCACTGCCAACCATAAATTGGGGGCTCTTTAGGCAATACTTAAATATATTTGGTAAATACCAGATTCCGCATAAAATATACAGAACTATCCCAAAGAGGCTACAACATTATTTCGTAACAGTAAATACGACAGGATAATAAGAAAAGATAAGACCTCAAATCTGACATTCAAAATATCCATGATTAAATATGGGAAAGGTGGATGAAGAAAAACGGAATAGAATTTGGAAATATATCAGTTTTGTGATTTATGGAATTACATGTGGTGATCGAAGACCTTAAACTACATGACTAGAACTTGAGAGTTTTGTGGATTTGCTGGTACATTCTCTAAAGAGATAAACGGACATCTTAGATGCGGACAGATAATTGGAATGTACTGGGAGATCCAAAGATTTGTTTGTCAATTGTCAAACTTCCATCATGACACGTCAAAAATAACATCAATAAGAAAATGTGTGCTAAGTTCAAATGGAATAAATAAAAAACGAAATTACTACGTGTTATCATCAATATAAAATATAAGTAATACTTGTTTCTTTTTTACGTGCTTCGTAAAGTTTTAAATGCTTTCTTTTCCGCCCAACGATGTAGGCTTACGTGCGTAACCACAAATATTAACTAATTTTCTACTGAACACCGAAGACGAAGCAGCAAAGACTTTTTTTTAATCATAACATGGCGTCTGGTGAAAGAATCAGTAGTGAGCGAGCGTTTCTCACTCACTATTGACTGGATAACAAAGAAATTAATATAATATCAGTGTTAATGAGTAATTTCGCGACATATCGAATCAAACTGAAAATAGACCTGGCCTATTTAAGTAATACTTCATAACCGGTGTTATAATCTTTCTTTGTCGAGAACTTCATTGCCGTCTATTTTTCGCCTCGTTCTGACAGGTTTCGAAAGTAATTATTCTTACTGCAGTACTACCCCAGCTTCTTGCAGCTATTACTACTTGACCTTAGAGTTATCAGTGGTGTTCCTCCGACCATGCAACCGGCACTAATACCCTCACAGATGGCTTACCTTAAAGATCAGCGCACAGCGAGACCGCCCACGAGGCACTCACGAAAATCCACGAACATATCCCACGAACCCACGAAAACAGCACTCAGCGGCCGCCTCGCCCTCCCGGGTGGGCTAACTGTAAGTCCCAAAGTAGTAATATTCCGTGAAGAAACACAACCACGCTCGTCACCGCCGCCGCTTTGCACCGCAGCCCTCTCATTGTTTCGAGGCGTCAAGTCGCGTTGCTGCGCCGCGACGACAGGGCAGTTGCTGCGCGCGGAGCTGAGCGCAGACGCCGCTGCGCAGCGTCGCTGCGCGTGCAGCGGCCCAGCTCTCCCGCTGTCACGCCGCCGACGGGCGACAGCCCGCGCGCGCACTTCGTGGCCGTGTAATTGCACAGTACTGTTAGGCGTAAACAACGCCAGAGAAAATGGCCGCAGGGCCCACGAAAGTATTATTTTTATTTGTCTTTGTGTCTGTCCTTCTTTTCATCTTCTTCTTCTTGATCTTCTTTCTTTTTCGACGCTGGGCGACAGTCATTTAGTCACTAATTTTCAACTGGGGTTTAATCAGAAAATTCGGGAAGGGAATGATTCATTGGTTGGTGTTTATGTTCAACAAAAACGCATAAAGTAAATTAAGCTTTGTTAATAATATAGAGTATGCTGTGTGTGTGTTCCTCACCCACCAACACCCTCCTCGCTCGATCTCTTTCCTGTCGCACTTGCAAAAAACCATATCCCCTAATTGCGCACTGGCGGTTTCAGAGGGTGGGGGATGGATACCATGCCCCACCCCCTCCAAAAGGCCTGGATGTTTCGTTTACCTGTCTTTATTTAGCAAAGTTGATTTAAATACTAATTTATGGTCAAATTATGTAATTATTTAAACAATATTTAATAGTATCAAATCTAAAGTATGAAAATACTACACAATACAATAACATATATATTTATTATTTAACAAAAATCTAGGTGCCCCTCCAAAATAGTAAGCTAAATCCGGTCCTGTAATTGCGAGTGCATTTTCTTGAATGACCTCCTATTTATTGTGTATCGTATTAAACTTTTGAAAGCGGTGAGGTGAAAGAGCAGGACCAATGACCTGAACCTCACCACCAATTTTTTTATTTATCACCAATTATTTTAGAAATTATAGATGTAAGCAGATATATTAATGGTGTAGCTGTAAAAATGGTATAGAAACCTAACAGTTGTTAATTTCGCACCGCACTCTTCCAGGGCAGCACAATAGTCAGCGCACCACATCCAGGCCACTGCCCTCCTCCACCCCACAGCCGGGTACTTAAGCCCCTTGGCTGGCCCCGTCACCGCGTAGTCGTTTTTGCGGCTTCCATACAGTAGGTAAGGAACGGCTCAACTTACATTTTCATGTTTTCTGTTTCAAATTTTACATGTTTTTATTCAATTTCATTCACTTTTCTTGTGGTATTAAATGACTTCACTGCCCCTTTTTTTCAGTTCTTAAAATGTTAAATATATTTTCTAAAAATTGTAAATTATTGGTAATATTTTTATTATAATTTTGTTGTCAAATCAAAAAATATTCACGTTTCAATGTTGTTGTTTTTTCTTGAACTAGAAAACTGATTATGATGGCTAAGCCATCGAAAGCTGCTATTGTAATAAACAATATTGTTGGCAATGACGACTCATAATTATTTCATTGGCACTGGTAGTTGTGCTTATCAAAAATTCTTTTTCGTGAAACTTAGAAAACAGAAGCTGAATCACCGTGCCGTATGTATACATTAATTGATGTCCCAAGTTACTGAATATTTCAAAAACAATGTAAACATATTACTGAAGCGTTCGTTAACAAAAAATCCTACGATACGTTTTATCAATAAAACTGTTGGCATGCATCCGCAAAAATCCTGCTAAACAAAGCCACACGAAATGGTTTCCCAATAAGTAGCTCGCACACTGCTCAAGAACAACAAAAAAAATACTCGAGACGTACGATTTCGTATAACACTGCAATGAATTAAATATTTTATCACAGTCCTTGCGAATACCTCAAAAACATAGTCTATTTTATACGGATGCAAATACAACATGTCTTTGTGTTCACTTGCTTAAATCTCGCAAATGTTTCCTCATTTGGTTGCCATGTTTTACACCGGAATCTTTCAATTAATGAGGGTAAAACGATTCATCCTGTATTTACTCTTAGGCGTGTTGTACAACCAGTGTTATCAATGTAAAAGTTAAGTGAATTAAAATCTTATCTTATAAGGGTCAATTTAAAATAGCCTGATAAATGTTCTTTGTCAAAAAAAATCAAGTCATGTGATCGCAACACTATTTTATGTTTCTAGTAGTTCAACTACTATGCTTCTCCATTGCCTACAAGTTTCCTTTACATCTTTAAGTTAGTTTTTAATTTTTATCTGAAAGTGTTCTCAATCTCATTCTCCCTTTTTTGTGTGTCTATTATGACTTTCTCCCTTGCTCTTTTACATGTTCATCTCTTTCCATCTCTGCAAGCTGTCCTCGTACATTCTGATGCTCTGTCAGGTTTTGCCAGTATTCACTCTATTTCTGTTCGATGAAACAACTATTATTTCTCGTTTTCCCTATTGTCATCTCAAATGCCTCTTTCTCTGTATTCGCACTCGGAATGGTAGATACTGACTCTTATTCAAAAGGGTGGAGGAGGAAGTATAAGTATAAATATAATTTATGAACATGAGGACATCAAGACACCAGTCACTTCACTAAACGGTATTTCTCTGTAGAGCAAACTTCGAAGAGTGCGTAATACACTAAAATATACTTAAGTGCTGTGTACAGAAATACGTTTTAACAGCTGAATTTCCTCAAGAATCTTATCATGTATAGATTTCTCGCGAGAAGACAACGAACGTTGGAGGAAGAGAAGGCGGATGTCCTACTGTGAACACACTGGGATTCTGCAGCGATCGCATCCTCCAAATACTGCGTAGCCGCGATCTCTTCGGTAGCCGACCAAAGCGAGGAGGACAGATGTTGCCTTCCGCGCACCTGCCAAAGGCAGGGGGAGAACGCTTCACGGAGCGAAGCGGAGCCGAACAGCTGTCAAGTTGAGACACTTCAACATCCTTCTGGAGACGGAATATAAAGAGAAGGCCAATGCCTCACGAAATCAGAAATAACAAGCTCTGCCTCCTGAACGGGAGCACAAACTGTGTCCGAAGAGCGGGCAAGATGATTCGGAAGAAAAGTATTCGCAACCAAGCAGCGCAGAAAGAAACTCCACAAGTTGCCACAAGATTCCATTAGATGCTCTCTTTTATTAAAAAAAAAGTTAAATTCAGGTTTTTGTTCTTGTAATAGGCCGAGAAATCTGCTTGTGTCATTGATTAATTAACATTTTATTTGATCAAATATGAACATTTTATTATATTTCGTAGTATAAGTGGCTCAGTGTGTAGCACGCTGACTTTGAATCCGGGCTTCCCGTATGCAAACTCCGTGCCGGCCATCCTGTCCGGGGTTGTCGTGGTTTCCCTCGGTCATCCAAGCGAGTGCTGGGATTGTTCCACTGAAAGGTCACGATCGCGAAACCGGTATCGCTAGAGCAATTCGTTAACTACATGAAGTCACCAAGGTTAAGCGAATTCGAGACATCTTGGGTTCCCGCTTAAATGACCGACTAAAGGCGTCGAGGCCAACTACGCTTTACGGGACATATAATGGCTAAATGAAAGAAAATAAAAATTATTGTAACGACTAGATATACACGTATGTTTTGTAATATATTGCATGTTGAAATATAAGAATGTATAGGCATTGAGATTGAAGACTAAAAAATTAATGGTCCGCCAAACGTTCAAGATCTTTTTTCAAACGTCTTTTTTTTTATTTTTTTAGTGTCTCGAGAGACCCCTTTCTACTAGGTTTGCAATGCAGGTACAGTTAGCAGGTACATATTTAAGAATGTGAATAAAACGAAAAATAAAAACAAGATAACTACCCTATGATCTCCCACATGCACCCGCACCTCATAAATAGATAAAGGATAACACGTTTCGTTAAACAGTTTCGGCAAACAGAATTTAATGAAACCGTTATATGAGTAAAACATATCACGCCTGAATGCACATACATTATCAGTTCATACATCCACCGTATCAAATTCTACTTGTTCTAACCGTTATTCAATGTAACCCAAATACCCTTTTCGAATAGGAGATCGACGGCAGTCGCGTCGTTAGCTCCAACTACTCAGTCGCGCGGTGACACTTTGATGTTTCTTGACGTACGAGGCCGTCGGACAAGTCGAAGGCGCACGAGTATTACCTTCCATAAACATCTCCCCACGGAAATTATCGCCGCACATACAGGAAGGAACTTTCTCTCGGGCTTAAGACGTCGGGGCCAACGTATGAGACGTCTGCGGCAGCGGCCGTTCCCAATGCACAATTAGCCTTGGCTCATTGGAAACCGATTTGTGCTGTCACCTCACTCGCTTTTCGTCTCGCTTGAATCTCCCGGCCTCCTGGTCATAGGTGAGCTGCTTTCACGGCCGACCAACTTCCCGTTCCTGCTTGAGGAAACTTGGGACACGTTGCCTTTCATATTGACTACGCGAGATGCCTGTGAATTTTCTAGGTGTTAAGAAAGTATTTTCTTAGAAATAAGTTTTCCGTACATACGCGCTATTTCATTTGTCAAACACAAAAATCACAATTTTCTCACAGATATAAAATATTTTAAATCAGTAATTGTCATCCAATGTCGAAGATACACGTTCAATTCAATGGTTTAACACGAAATCTTATTTTTATGAATTATAACATTCGTTTCATTACATGCATTGTAATTCATTCATTAGCATACAGGTTGCGAGAAGTTGCATTTGAATGTTCGTGTGTGGCATTAATCATACCATATCTAATTTATTTTGCTCGAGCTATAAAACGACAGTGGTTTGTCCAATTGCTCTGGAAGAGATTGCATAATGAAACAAGCTGTAAGTGATATTTTAATATCTGCTTTGGTTACATTCAAGATTAATAATTGAAGACGCTTCGCATGCAATTTACCCAGCACTCGAGAATAAAATTAAGCGTAATTAAGATAATGAATTCCCGATTTTCCGGTGCTAGCCCTTGTAATGAAAAAACAGACAAACGCTCCGGCGAACTCGTTTTCACTGAGCGCCGAGGAGATACTCGCGCATGCGCGGAGGTAGGTTAATTGGGCTCCTGACACCGAATACTCTTGGCCGCCACTTCCCCAGATTGCGCTGCCGAAAACGCACGAGGAGAGAGTTGCCGTATTGCCAATACTGCGCCCACACGTCGCCTCAAATAAGCTGAGATAGCTCAGCGGCAACACGGTTGCCCCTGCAGCATCGGTGACAGGAAGGTCCTAAGGATCGAGCCCCGGTGGTGACGACACTAGGGCATAGTTAAGTTGACATCAAACACTGTCTGGAACGGAACTCTAGCGGCCGGATGCTCTGACCGGGAGGTTTCTTTAATTTCTCCGCTTAATATCAAGCGAATGTCGGAGCAGTACCCCAAAAATGGGCTAAGAACCGCGCGCGATTCTGCATTTCTCATTCTTGTTTCCTCGAATCATCTTACACCAACGGGTCGGTATAGACCCCTTGGATGTCGATGAAATTTTGAAAGGGGTCATTAGTAATCAAGGGGTCGATTGGGGGTCAATAGTCAAATATGAACCGACGCCTGATCAGTATAATCAAGATTCCATTGGTTACAAAAATATTAATGAACTTGATTGTTTTCTGATATAGATAAAATAAAAATTCACTCGTTCATACGTCCTATCAGAGAAGGGACACTACCACCTTCCGGGATATAACACTAACGGTTAAAATTATCATTACAGCAATGACGTATCCGGAATCAAAACTCACTTCTCCTCAACCGCCTGCCATTTCTCCAACCAAGAAAAACTGCAATATCAGAACTCGCTGAAAGCCCCGTATGTCTTCGTTGAGCAAAGAAGCAGGTCTTTACGACCTCCAATCCCATCCCGGGTAACTCCCTTCGACAGAGTAAATAAAGGTTTTCGTCTCGGTGAAAATGAAGCAATGAATTATGGGTATGAGTATCTTCCGATCAGTGATTACACGCCTCACTGCCCACTGCCATAACAGAGGTGTACGTAATGAGAAAATTGCTCTTCGGTGGTCAAATATAAATTACAGTGTTTTTAATACGTGACTGACAGTTGATAAAAAAAACTAATGGTCGAACTTTTTAAATGAGTATAATTGATATTCTGGCACGTTCTATTTAGATGGTGAGAAAATGCGGCGTTAGTAATTTTATTTCACACCCCAATCTATATTCTCCACCATGAAAGACAACAAAATGAATTCTTTTCGCGAGAAATAACTTTTCAATAGCACAATGTTGTTTGTAGATACTACCTGATTACTTAGCATTTAGTTCTATATGATTGTGTCTCGTATAATTAAGGATCATTTTTATCAAATCTTAAAAATGCAAAACATATTTTTTCATAAAACGAATGTTGAGAATGCATTTATATAAGATTTTGTTAAAAACTTGTGATTATGAATGCTTAAAGCAATATTTTTCTACAGAATTTGTCGAGTTTTGAAAAAGCTCAAGTTGGATGATAAAACGAGTCAAATGCTTAAACGATGAGTAACTTATATTGGATTTCTTTTGCATTTATCGGTTTTGAAAAAACGCTCCTCAAAATCAATTATTTATACCAGATCTTTTCATTCACATTGTTATTTGCTTCAAATGCGCATATCTACGAATACATAATTTTATTGTTTATTAAATTGGGCATTTTTATTGTGTTTAGTATTACCTAGCCCTAAAACACGAAATTGGACTTCAAATTGAAATTGCCACAGATATGGGATTCCCTTTAGATACGTGTCAGTAAAATCAATGGCAGTGAAATATAAGGACAGTTCTACCCCGTAATTGTGTCCTCTTCAAAATTAATTTGTCTGACGTGCAGCTCGATGTGAGGTTAAAAAATTAAACTAAAATAAAAATTAGTTCCATTGATGGAGAAAGCTCCTCCATTTCCAGCCCCGTACCTTTCCATTTTAGGAGCGAAATTTGCAAACCTCAATTGCTACTTGTTTCCTGTCATCGACACAGAATGCTCACAGCAGTACGCTAATTCTCCACATTGGTTCTCTCATCCATCAATAGCTCAAATAATTGTTTGACCCTAGGAAAGTGAACACTGCAACATCGCCAACACGGGTGCACTTACTATTGAAACATTAACCTACATCCAAACTAAAACATGTGGACATAGTACTCCTTTACCCTCGCAACAAGTCCTGGCTTCAGAAAAAAAGGCGTCTCCATGTTTTCCGAGGCACTTCACCGAGCGTCTCAGAGAAACGAAAACCGAGCACGGGCGGTCTCGTCCAACACGCATCGGCCCCCGCGTTCGGCCGTCGCCGTCCTGGATTTCGCGCACGACCTGGCATCGAGTGGGGCGGCACGCGCCGTGTCGTTCGCACAACGCACGCCGCACCGCACTACATGAACAGACAATCTGAGAACCTTGGACGTGGTGTGTCTAACTTGCAAGGCCTCAAGGACCACAACTCTAAACTTTAAAAAGGTTGCGGGCTATATTTTCAATACTCGAACGATCCACACCGGATTTCCCCTTATTGTTGATTTCGGCATTTTACCCGGGTGCCCTGAAACGGAGGGGGGGGTGAAATGAATGGATCCATACGTGACGTCAGACCGTACTGTGTGTAACGCAGTGAAACACATTCGGATGATTCTAAATATTTGACCTTACTTCAAAAACGTTATTGAATCTAAACTTAACCTACTACTTCGACAATAAGGAGGGTTGACCTAAACAGAACACGAGCGCAAAGATTTATTTAACCATGCATTTGAAGTAAATCAGCAGTTGGGATTTCATCCATTCGGGAACTTAAATATCCCTACAGTGACGTCACTATGAGGGCGTTCCCGATTGTGCGGATCCATAGGAAGGGAAATGAGGGAAATCCCCCTCCCCCTAAAAGTTTTCAGTAACTATTAATTGTAACTTGCCGCGAAACATTCAAGAAAAAATGTTTTCTGGTAGTCATTAAAACGAAGAAAATCGTATCACAGCATGAGCTGAGTGCAGCCTTCTACATTTTACAAAATCTGTAATATGACACATTCGACCAAAACATTTTGAATTTCCCCTCCAAAAAATTGTTTTAGAGCCCTTGTGTGTATGTATATATATATATATAAAAAGAGAGAGAGAGAGAGAGAGAGAGAGAGAAAGAGAAAGAGAAAGAGAAAGAGAAAGAGAAAGAGAGACAGACAGAGAGAGACAGAGAGACAGAGACAGAGAGACAGAGACAGAGAGACAGAGACAGAGAGAGAGAGAGAGACAGACAGAGAGACAGAGTGTGTGTGTGTGAATGCCTGATTCATTTCGTTTCCCCCCTTTGTTCCCTTCTCTTACTTCCTGTTTCCTCTGGTTGCCGTTAGGCGGCTCGAGGGCGGGCGGCGCTCTCCTCCCGCACACTCCCGAACGAGCGCGGCTCCTGTGGTGCGCATGCGCGCAGCGCGGCGCGAAGCATCTGGCGGGCGGCGCTTCCTTTCGGGAGGCTGCGTGCGCGCATCCAAGGCGGGCATTTAAACCAAACGAGTGCAGGGGGAGGGGGGAGGAGGGTTGAGATCAAGGACGCTCTGCGACCGAGGAACACGGGAGCGGAGCCTCAGTGCCTGCTGCAATGCACGTGGGACGAGGCGGAAGGAACATGTGGGACGAACCGAGGGGTGGGGCACGGAAGTCAGCAGAGAGAAGGGATCAACAAAACACCAATGGTCCAAATTAAAATATCCATGTTAATAATAGGAACTTTAAACACAGCGTAGCACACAGCAATCGGTAGGAATATTGTCATCTATCGTACCCCGACAAACCCTATTATCTCGTAGTGTTCGCCAGTTGAGGGACACGGACCATCGACCGCTGCGCCCGAAGCTGACTCAACCGCCGCGACGCGACGCCGCCGTCACCCGATGACTCGGGGGATCCCGCAACGCGCCGCACCACACGCGCTCAACGTGGCGTGCGCCCTCCGCCTCCGACACCGCCGCCTCCACCTCCACCGCTCCGCCACCTC
>BOPP01000159.1:2948018-3012597 GCA_017312745.1 Gryllus bimaculatus | reverse complement strand
CCCCCCCCCCCCCCATCCAGCGGCGTGGACTCACTCCGGCACGGCGAGTGGGAGAAGGAAAAAGAAATAAATGCGCTTTTCCCTAATCTTTTACCAGAGATTCGTCATCCGAGAATGGTGCAATGCATGCAGCGCGGAGGACACGTAGTGCGTAGAAGTGCAAACAGTAATACAGCTGTATTATATGTCTCAGAATAAATGTTATACACTTCTACATCATATAAGTGGGTCGAAGATAATCGTTTTTTGTTAATGAACATGTACATGAAAATTTCGATGTAAGAATTTACATTCGTGTTTTGTGTGCCAAAAATCAATACACAATGTTCGCTGACGGGAGCAATTATCACATATGTTATTTCGTTTTATGTGATTTATCAACGTGTGTTCATTGGGAAATACTGATTTACATGCCCAAGAAATCAGAAACATTTATTCTGGGTATCTGTACGTCTGACGTTAGGATTTGTTAGAACCTAAAACTCTCTTGAAGTTTAAATCCTTTAAAAATATAGCAATAAAATGAGAGATAGCAAGAGGGTACGTTAATGGTATGCAATTCTATTGCATAAGGGCTTCGCCAATTGCAAAGCGCCGTTGTAAACGATTAAAAATTAATTTTCTAATCATATACTAATTTTCTAATAATATATAATAATATTGATACCTGACAATATCTTCATTTATTTATCATAATTTTCTAGCATGAATTCTATTAATATTTTCCAAAGATAATATATTATCAACATGCAAAGCAATAAAATATTATTATCCAAGGCGTAGCCTGATTAGGGATTAAGGTTAAACATACCATTTGGGTTGCATTAATCTAATTTGTTTGCGTATCAACTTTGTTTGGTTTCTGCTTCTACAAATGTGCTGATTTTATGTCTTCATTATTCACATCCCCTACTGTCTCCTCATGAATATTAGTAGAAAAAGTCCTCGAACTACTTCCAGAAAGTGTAAGCCTCTCAAAGTACATACCTCTTCAGTAGTGGAAGGAGGTAGCTAATTGGCTTCCAAAACCAGATTTAACGGGCTCGGATCGCGGTGAAAGAATGTCGAATAAAGTAAAAGCGTTTGCTAGACTCAATCTTTCGTCAATTCTTCTCCTAATCCGATTGATATTCACGAAGACATCCGCATATGGCTATGACTGGAGTTGTGACGGTCTCTGCTGGCAAAGTCGGGAGTCAGTTGAATTCGTTTTTCCACAAAATTACACATAATCATCTCATAACATCACACAACATAATTGACAACACAATTGAACATAACAAATCTGTAAAATGCAGAAATGAATTATCATGTGAATAAAACGTAATGTTCCTCTTTCCTCTGTATTAATCTCTCTTCAAAATATAAAATAAGAAAATTCGAAAACAAAAATGTTCATTTTCAGTTTCATACTCACACTTTTACTTCACTCTGCCCTAAGAATTCGATGTTACCTCTAAGAACTGTTTATGTTACATTTGTATAGCAGCACTCTCACTGGCGAAAACGAGTTGCCGCGGCAACAAGTCTTGTCTTCTTGCGGAAGAGAACCCATCGCCAACACAAAGACAAGTTACCAAATAAAGAGATGGAATTTATAATTGTGTTCATGACTTTCAGAAAAATTCGTCTTTCTTTGTTAGTACTTTCAAATCGTCATAGAAGTCACCGTTGCGAACCATTCGCGCATATGACGGAGAAAACTGTTTAGTCATCGCGTTCTTCACATACTACATCAACTTCAGCGTTGACAGACATTCGTATAAACAAAACTACTTTCACTAATTCCCGAACACTTAAAATTGCGTCATTTTCTCGATACTCCCAGCAACAGACACGTCGTGCATCACTTGCAATTAAGCAACATACGATTATGACGGCGAGGAACTTTCGAATAGCTTCAAGAGTTTTCAAGTTCTCTAAATACAATCTGCTTATTAAACTTTACACAGGGTCTAATAATTATTGATAATAATTAATTCAAATAATTAATTTATATAATTGATAAATAAATGGATTATTTAAAAACGTTTCCACCCACGTTAAAGTAATCCGCAAAACGAATCCCCAGATCTGCCAGATTCACAAGAATAATGCAAACCAGGGAAAGAAAACAAAACTGCGTAAAATTGAAGAAAAAAATACTGTATCTGTTCGCAACTATAGATTTACTGATCCTGGAGCACCAACAACTAGAACAAAACTGGCGTTTTTATTTTAAAAAAAACTCATCGCAACAAGCAGCTTGTCGACCAGTCACACCTATGAGCACTTCATGGAATTTCTGATTTGAATCTTCATAGAGATACAACAATCAGTAAACATTAATTCCAATCTTATAACGGTCCACAACCCAATACAAGTTTCAACCGCCGCTACAACAACCGATTAAAAGCGCCTGATTATGAACAAACGATTACGTGACGGTTCGAACAGGAAAGTCGAACAGTGATTTCCCTCGCCTGTGGCACGGCGGCGCATGGGCGGAACCAGAAGTAGATAACAGGGCGCGCAGTGGAACGCGCGTGGCGCTGCCGTCCGGACGCGTTCGTCACGGCGGTCACGGCTGGCCAGTAGCGTGCGCAGCGGCCGCGGCGGGAAGCACGCCGCACCTGCGACTCCCTGTTGCCTCACGCCCCGACCACATCCACATCTCCCAATCCGGAGCCAGCGCAAATTGCGGCATTTCAAGGCGTAAGTGAACAAACTTAACTGTGGGGAGTGAGTATTTATAACAATTCCGGGTGTGTGAATTAATAAGGTAACTAATCCCGTATGTGTAGTACATGTTACCTTCGGGGAGGGGGCGGTGTTCCTCCCCCGAAATAATACGATAGCCGTCACCGACCTACACGTTGGCTTGGGTTTTTTTCCGTTTTTCAAATATCTCCCCCAGAGGAACACAGCTCCAACCGGGACAAGCTTTAAGGTCTAGGGTTGTCTCCCGACATGGCGGTGGAGTAGTGCATATGAAAGGCAGAGGCACAAGAGTTGGGAAGGAGATATAATGAGTGGTACGTGACCCGTTGGTTAGGGTACTGCACCGCCAGATGCTGATTGGAGAAACCGCCAAAAACCATCATTTGCGCAACCAGCCGCAAGAATTGTCCTGCGGTGATTCAACTGTACTGAGCTGTGTAATGTCAATAATTCGACACCAGCGGGATTAAAACCCGAGGACCTTCCGGCGAATGTTGTCGCAAAGCCAACATGTTAAAAAGTCACATGATTTTTATTTGTTTGCTACTTACGGAGACTTTTAAAAAAGATTCTTCAGTACAGCTTCTTAGGTTCATAATATTAAGCAATTATCCTGAGATAAATTCAAAACATTATTTAAAATAATATTGAAATTTATTTTTTTAATTTTTAATTTTGAAAAAAATAAATGCAGAGCAAACTGCTTCTTACTATCGTTTCTTTCTGTGAAGACATAACTATTATTCGCAAGACAAAACTATAATTACGACATATTTTGTGAAGACGTAACTATAATTATTATTATAATTTGCTATTTCAAATATGTGCAATTAATAACATTAATACCTTCATTCTATGGGAAAATAACTTTGAAAAGAATAGAAGGAGCAGTGTAGGATATTTCAAAACTAAATTCAAATGTTAGGCAACCGTGGAAATAATGTGTAACCTTTAAAGCAAAAAGGATATGTGACAATGTATATCCTGAAGTTATGATGCAATTTTTTCCTGATATTTTTTTCTGCTGAATGATGCAAGGTTAATGTCAACGTACCATCAGCCTTGGTAAGAAAGGTGTAACAGCGTCAGCAGAGAACATCAGTGATATAGATTAGGGATGATACATCGACAACAAACCCTCAAACTCTCTCTGTTCAAAATTAATCCAACGATGCTGTTAAAACTGCTGCCCAAAATTATCGATGTTTTCAAACATAGATGATTTCAAAAAAGGGTTAGTAACTTCTAACATTTACGTATGCGCTGAGGAGAACTTACTTTGACAATGGCCGTATTTATTAATTTAATTAAGATTTAACTGACAAACAAACAAAAAATAATAAATCGCTTAACAAAACTTCAGCTGCCTGAGCGTTCAGGGTCATCTCCGGGAATCAGTGCCTCCAGTCCCCAGTCATCTGGGAATCACTTCGCCGTAGGCGGATGCGGGAAGAAGGGGGGGGGTATGCCTACTGGGCATGCGTTGACCGCCTCTTCGCGTGCAAAAGAGCAGCAAAAGTGTAGGAAATACCAGGGCATCGGGGTCATCACTCGGGAGAGAGATAGCCTTCTTGACGATGGCAGTAGAAAAGCGTTTGTTTCATTCGAGCAAGATAACGCACTGTGATATAAGTTACTATTTCATATTTTATCTTTCATGAAATTGTAATTACGGAACTTTCATAAATAAAACGTCAAGGTCAATACATACGTGTTAAAAAACATCGGCTTTATTAAATCGATTTTCAAAACATTTCCATAAATCAAACATTTTATTATTAAATTAAAAAACTGCGTCGTAAATGTTACACTTTTTATATAGATAGGGCAAGGTTCACCAGGTGGGCATTCAAAAGAAATACGTTATCCAAAGTAAACCTGAAATGTGCGCACAAATCGCGCCAGACGCAAAGTAAATCTCCCTTAAGCACGCATTTGTCGTTCGAGAGTATTATTAGTCATTTCAGAGGACCCCAACCACACGACGCAGCGAAGAATAACCACACGATAAATTCGTGTCCGAAGGCAATTTGTCGCACCGTGCACCGGTGGCACGCGCGTGACTGAAGAGGCTGTCACGGGAGAAGCGCGGTGCGGGCGGCGTGGGAGGGTGACTTCGGCTGCGCTTGCGCAACGCACCGGAAGCGCTGCGTTGACGGCGCCCATGCGCCCCCCCTCCCGCCCCCACCCCCCCCCCCACCCCCCGAGCGCTCGCAGAATCAACCCACTCGACGAGGCTTCGCTGGTACACAGAGATTTATTTAACCGTGCACTTGACGTGAATCAGCTGTTCTCGATTTCATCCAATCGGGAGCTTGAACGTCCCCATAGTGACGTCAATGTAGCGACATATAAGCTCCCAATTGGATGAATCCTCAACAGCTGATTTACGTCAAGTGCACGAATAAATAAATCGTGCTACACTACAAGAAGGGGCCTCTTTGACAGTTACAAGTTTGGCCACTGCTCGCAGCATACACTAATTTTGTCAGTGTCCATACACTAATTTTGTCAGTGCGTTCGTTTACAGTAAGACGATTTGTAAATGGTTTTATCACTATTTCATGCAATGTCATCGCCCTGCATGACGTTCATTTGTTTCCAGTCCTGTAAAAGATGATACTTCAGAGAGTATATACAACGGATACACATCGGGTAGCGCATCGGGCTGTTGTACCCAGTTTGCATGGTTGAAACACGATCAAAGCCATGGATTTTTTAAGGGGGAAACTAACCTTTCTTCGGAGGGAAAGTAAAGCCGGATGCTGTAGATTTACTACATTTAAAATTCCTCAAGCCTAAAAGAAGCATCTGAGCTAATTTAAAACTGCCTGATTCGTCGGGTGAATGATACCTTCTTTCTTCGCTAGTGGGTGAAAGGAGCGTAGCGAAATTTGCGTGGTCAGACGAGGTGCACGTGTGATCGCCTAAGTCACGCCACACAAAATACGTCATCATTGAATCGAGTTGAACCGCAGCGCTAGAGTTTCATACAGCCGCTTCCTTGGGGAGCGGTTCCTCAACCCGACTACCACGGACATGTAAAAATACACCACCCCATTGGACCGGTTGCGACGGCCCATGACAACAGCTGCTGTCACTGTCAAGTCTCTGGCCGGGAGGTCTAGGCTGCGAGTCTCGACTGTGATTGACTTTTGACACTAGCACATACATTGGTATACTAATTCATTCGCTGTCTGGAGAAGAATTATTATGGCCGGCTGTTCTGATCGGTATTTTTCGTGGTTTCTCCAAACAATATCTGGCTAATGCTAGGGCAATACCATACCGAAAGGGTCACACACTTTTCAAGTCTACTGCTCAGAAAGGTTGTTTTAGTGATTCCCTTGAACACTTCCAGGAGTTTGCCGGAGCAGCTATCTATCTATACGGCAACACCCAATCTTCCCATTCCCTTCATATCATTTGTCCCAATTAGGGTTTCAAAGCCGCGATGGAATTCTTATCTTTTTCCTTTAAATCAGCTTTGGCCAAGGGAAAGGAGCCAACATTCTACAGAGGATTTAAATTGGCTGTTAAATAATAAGAATAATAAATTAATCATATTACAAGCTAATACCTTTTGCTGAACTAACACTCTCACCTATTTGAGCATATTTTACTAAGAAGTAGTCTTTATTGTCCTTACAATACTCTCTAAAACTTTGAAACAAAGAAGTTCTTTTGAAGCCGGCCACAGAACTCGCAATTTCAAACCCTGAATTTATTCAACATACTACTATCTGGCAGTCGGAAAACGTTCCAAAAGAAAGAAAGAAAGAAAGAAAGAAAGTGCCGGGAAGAAAAGTTTTCTTCAGAGTATTTGTTTGGACACTCGTCTTTAAAGCTCTTCAGGAGAGGTTATTAGTCGGGAATGATTTTTTATCTTGTAGAAGATTTTTCTCCCAACTCTGAAATGTTGTAACGCAAGTTTGCAATAAGAAGGTAGAAAACTACTCGTTGCGCCTGGACCGTGTCTTGTCGCTAGCTTTGAGAACAGTCCTTGTAGAACACTAGGACGAAACATATTTCGAGGACTATTGTCCAACTTAGTTTTACGCTTCAAGCTATACAAAGATTCTGTTATTGTTGGAAATCATAATGACTTTGACGAAATGTAGTATGCCTCATTATTAAATATTCTGAAGAACTCGAGCACTGTTCATCCACTAGATTACAAAAGAGCAATATTTGATAAAGACAATTTAAATGGGAAAGGATAAAAGTAAAGGCTACCACCCAAAACTTATCGATATGAAAACGTAAGCACATCCTTAAGGTGTGGTACGATATCATAAACCTCACTAGAATAGTTTCCCCTCAATGAATATAGACTTGTTAATTTCTTTCATATAATTGCTAAATGCAACACATATCTGAATGATTTAATAAACAATTTAAAACAAAACAAGGAAAGAATTCGCCTAACATATTCCGGTCACTTAGAAAAGAAGTTTATATAAGAGAAAATTTAGTAAAAATTCCCTTACACACACTTACACTTATATGCCCTACCCTACCAAGCATGTTGGGAGCTTGGAGCTTGTCCCGGTCTCACCGGTGACTAGGTCGACGAAAGATACCGGGGTAGGGAAACTTCACAAGTAGATGTGTAGATCTCACGATATATTCACTCCAGTACTAAAAAGGCACTGCACTTTTGGAAATATTAGTGGACTCGCCCGGAAACCCAAAATAATCAGTCTTTATCGTGTTTAATAATAAATTACTACTTTTGTGCTTTATATTCTGTCCCTCTCCCTTATTCGTCCTATCACTATGCCAGAGGCGGATGCAGCCGATCATTTTGGAGGGGGCCAACATTTTTTTTCTTTAACGTCCTAAGCGATCACTATTGCATTTAACGGTATGGTAACTGTGACGATGAAATGGTATGGTAATGTTAAGGGGTTGAAAGGACAAACACAAATACTACCATGCCCGAGGTAGGGATTCTAACCCGCGATCCTTCGGTTCGAGATTGCTACAGCGGTAATGCCTTAACGATCCCGACCATCCGGACCGGCCATACATTATTTTAAAATAATAAACAATTGTTACTATATTGTTTATTATTATGTAATGTATATAAGATATTATACAATATTTTTTTCAATAATTACATAATCCTAACATAAATAAATATTTAAATCAAATTTGCAGAATTAAAGAAGGTAACAATCGAAAACTCTAGGCCTTCCGGAGGCCCCGCAGATCTGCTACTGCACAGTGCGCAGCCGCTCCGCGTCACACCACCACCACACCACCGCCCGTGCGGGAAGCGGCGCGCGTTGCCGAGAATTCGGGCGTCGGGGGAAGGGGAAGGGGATGGGTGATGGGGATGGGATGGGGATGGTGGGGGGTCGGTCGTTGCTGCCGCCACGATCTCACACGACCTCGCGTTGCCACAGCCGTCCGCAGAGTCGCGTTGCCCCGCTCCACGTTCGCTCTTTGCAGCAGGCGCACTCTAGACTCCTCTCGGCTCGGCTTCCCCTGGCAGCTCACGAACGGGCACGACAATGCGGAACCCGCATGCGAAGGCAGACACGCGGCATTGTACATTTTTCACTGGGGGGCGCCGCGGTTTTGGTGGCTTTAGTTTGTTCCAAAAGCGGAGGAAATCCGTTAAAAAAAATTTCCTTCTTTAACGTGTGTGCGGGAGAGGGGGTAAAACGTGCGTCGCTTTATTGAAAGAGGGAAAGTCACATTTCATTTTTACTATTTCAAACGAAAATCCTTTTATTTTTGAAGGGGAGGAATAGTAATGAAAAAAGTGCTACTAATGGAAACGTGTGGACAGTTAATGCTGCAATGTGTCATAGCGCTATGACGTTAGGGATGTTAGTACAATCCTGAACTAGTAATCGTCAAGCGGCACATACTTTCGGGCATTATTTGTGACTTTTGAAATTTTTCAAAATTGAGAGAGTTCATTGAAAACCTGACTTGCACAATTTTTGAAAGTGTACGTTTCTTTATCTGATAAACAAATATTTAAAGAAAAAGTGGAGGACTTTTTTAGAGCATTTGGAAATACATCTTGATGTAAAGTACCCTCAAAAATAAGATAACCCTTTCAAATTAAAGGACCCGCGACATCAACCAGATCGATTGGTGAATGTCTATTTTGGTGAAAATCCTACAAACGGTTTTGCCACTAACGTTGTTAGACACATGCGTTTCGCTGTAACCGAATTTTTCGGTATGAAGGACCCGCAAAACTTTGATTCTGACTACAAAACATATTAAGAGAAGTTATTTACTCCACACGAAGGAATACATGTGCTTATCGGAACAAGATTTATCCACTTTTATTTTGGGTCAGGAACCTATAAAACGGACTTGTGTGTCAAAAATAGCCAATTATTACTACAGAATTATAATACTGGCTCTGTACTACGTATGTACTAAGCAAGAAAGTAAAATATTGTTATTCTCTCTCCTAAATCGAGAGATTTTACAGTGGGGATTTTTTAAAGTCCAGTGCATGTCGTCGCATGAGCGATATGCGATACGCAATAATATTGTTAAGCAGAGAGTCGTTTATTAATTCTACACACTGTTCACTAATACCACTCAAAATCGTTGAAGAACTGACCACTAATTCACGAACCCACCAATAAAAATCCTTTCCTTCGTGATATACTTCCATCCCGTGAAAAATAGGAATCGCAAAAATAGGTTGGTGTGGTCCTTTTTTTACCGGAGGTGGCGGCGGGGGCGGCGGAGGCGGCGGGGGCGGCAACGCATGTGTCTGGTCCGGAGCACCCGCGCCGGTTCAACCAGTCTGCGTGACCCAGCGTCCGGCGACCTGTTGCCCAAGGACGCGCTGCCGCCGGCCCGGCGTCGCCACGTGACCGCAATAAAAGATGATTCACGTCTCTTCCTTCTTGCTTTGGATCTAGCGTGTGTTTCAGCGATGAAGCGTATGAAGGTGAACGGTTAAACAAGTAGTGCCAATGCCCTACTGGAGGTGTAAACCGCTACTTGTAGTTCTCACCTGAACTAAATCAGGAGGAAGAATATTAATCAGAACGTCCATTCCTTATATCTCAACACGTCAGTATTAAGATAGTATACTTGTATTCTTTGTCTTTGTGTCTTACACCGTCTACCTGACTTAATTAACTATCTAACCACCGCAAAATACATCTTCATGTATCCTGTCAACAAGCTTTAATATACAAATTGATGCTGAATCGCATCACTAACGATAATTTATAGCAGCATTCTGCTTACGAAAACAAGGTGTGCTGAAGATAAGAAGGAATCAAACATTCATTTGAAAGTCCAATGTTACAAGCTGTATTCCATTTTTCCTTCGCTGCACTTTGTTTATCGGGAATACATCTTCGTATTATTATAAACGATGTGTCTCCAATTATAAATGTGTTATCATGAATATCTTAATAGATATTAAATATTCATGATTCTCTCCCCGATACAAGGTTACAAAATATATCAGCAAATGTTCCAATTACAAAAATGTTATCCTGGAAGATGTAATTATATGATCTCGTCATGAAAATGAGATCAAATATCGTATCGATCAAACAGTACAATTGTCGCAAGTTTCTTAGCTACTTACCTGCGAAATGTGGGAGATGCACCAGAAATTGAACATCGCGGCAGACGAGACAACCGGGAATTTCGGCGCAGAGCTAAAAGAATCGACTGAACTTACAATAGTCAAGAAAACAGCAATGTACTGACACTGAGAAAGCTGCTTTCGGTTCACGATTTTACCTGCATCGTCACATTAAAACGATGATCTACTCCCCAAGATAAGTGCCATTTTAACACGCTCAGCTTAAAGCATTTCTAAATTAAAGGCATATGTAGTTAGTAGGGAGTTTGTACCACCTCGAACTTTAAAGCACTATCGATCTTCTGCGCTGGCGCAGTTTAAGTTTCGCACCACTTTAATGCACCTGCACATGCGCAGAAGATCGATAGTGCTGTCCGGTATGGCGTAAATAATCTCCCTAGTATTTAAGGGATGGAACGTATCTCGAAACTCGCCCTAGAACAAGAGAATTTATTGATTTTGGCAATTTCCAATTTACAGTTTTCATTTATTGCCAAGTATCTGCGGTCAGAACCAAAGGTTCCGCTTCTTCCCCGTGTGAGTTGCGATATCCACGTCCGCATTCAAGCAGCCGTCATCATCACTTGCAGTAATGAGCACGTGACTGCGCAGTATGACGCGACCCTCGCAATACGGGGCGAGTGGCCTTTGACTGGCGCGCCGTCAGTCACAGTCATGGATCGCGACGCGCGCGGTCTACTGCCTTCACACCAAGTTGGCTCAGCGGTCAGCGGCGGCCACGGCGACTACCGCCTACCGCCTAGCGCGCCTGCCCTGCCGCCACCGGCACGGGGAGGGGGGCGTGTGGCCTCGATCTGGAACCGGTTGCTGCTGCAGCCGCCGCCGCCGCCGCCTCGGCAGCACACTGGTCCGAAATACGCGTGGAGCAATGATTGGAACGAATCATTCAATGCATTCGAACAAAGCCAAAAGGATTAAAATATCGATTGGGAAAATTCAGGTTTGTAGAAAATATGATGAACACACTACATAATGCAGGACGAGATCTGTAATCTGCTTCGTTCTGTTTGTGTACAGAAAATGTTGTCGCAAGTGACAATAGAACTTTTTCGATATGTGAATACAAGTAATGAAATATCAATTCGGAAAATTAACATTTTTAGTAAGTATGATGAACAGACTACAATGCAAAACGAGATATTCTGTAAACTGTTTCAGAACAGGAAAATATTGCCCCAACTGCTTTGTTTTATAGCATATTTTCGATATGTGAATTTACGATGGATGTAAAAAGCCTGATGAAAAAAGTAATATAGGAAACTTACATGTGTTGTGTCTTTTTATTAATAGCTACAAAACTAAATTGTTGTTTGCGACTCATTCATAAAATAAGTGACACAATTTGTGAGTATAAAATTCAGCATTAAATACTAGGAAATGAGCTTCGCACAGTTTAGTCATTAATAATGCATTCATGCAATAAAAACTTGAGTTAAAACTAAAGCATTTAAATATTTGAAAAGGAAGAATAATATATTGAGTATTGGGAACAACTTGAATACACTACAACATTTTAAATTTACATTCTGTTAACTAAAGTAATGCTTAATTTTCACATTCTTCCAAGTCAGTTTGTTTATGGCTGTTCAATCCGGGATGACATTGTGGAATTTAAGAGTTCACATATTGGTATTTATTAATAAAATACACTGTCGTTTTTTTCAATGTCTACTTGGTAACAGAGAGGGAGAGAGAGAGTCAGAGAAAGAGAGAGAGAGAAAGAGAGAGAAAGAGAGAGAGAAAGAGAAAGAGAGAAAGAGAGAGAGAAAGAGAGAGAAAGAGAGAAAGAGAGAGAGAGAAAGAGAGAGAGAAAGAAAGAGAGAGAGAAAGAAAGAGAGAGAGAAAGAGAGAAAGAGAGAGAGAGCAAGAGAGAGAGAGAGAGAGAGAGAGAGAGACTGTAATTCATCTGTTATGTGTGTGTCGTGGGCGCACTGTGCGCGGTGAGCGGTGAGCGCGTGTGGTGCGCCGAGGTGCAGCGCTGTGCGTCATCGGCGGCCGGCGCCTGCCCGCGCTCCCCGCCCACGGCGCTTCCGCTGCGCCTCCCGGGCGGCGATCGCCCAACAACGCAGACTAAAGTCGGAGGAACACGTTACACTGCAGTCGCTTGGAGGCTAATGTTAGTGAATCTGCTACGGTCATTAGTCCGGTAAGTGTGGTGCCTGTCAGTATGTGTGTAAGTGGTGGGGATAGGATAAGGAAGGGGAAGGAAAAAACGCGCGCGGTCCGTGGCCCGATCGGATTTTGCTCGGGCATTCGCCTGGTGTTGATCGGATAAACTACCGATCAGAGCAGCCGGTCGCTTGAATTCTCCCCAGCAGCTGAATTTGACCAGGCTGGCTGTGTACCTAGAGTCGAAAATCCTGCCACCGTCAGAACTAGAACTTCTCGATTAGAGGTTCTGCAGTGACATCAGTTGATGCCCTGAGCTACCTCTCCTGGTCGTTATACTGCGATTAAACCATTATGTCCGTTGACACTTGACCAGCCGTGACGCTATCATCCAATCATGAGCTATAACGTCGCCGCTAAAATCCCGATTGGATGACAGCGTCATAGCTTACCCAGTGTCAAGGGGCATTATGTTTCAATCGAAGTATAGTACGTTAAGTACGTACAAATTATGGGGTTCCCTTACGATGCTAAAATACTGAAAATACGTAATAAAATTATGTATTAATAAATAAAACCCTTAGCAGTTAATAATTTTATAAGCAAATAATGATACAAATTTGGGAACATATAAAAGTTTTGTCTAAAATATTGTAGGCGGGCCCTGCTTCTCGTATACACCTGATACACCTACTAATGCATCAACGCACCTCTGATGTATTTCCTCCAACGTCAGAATTTTCATTTGTCAAATTTGGTCATCCCCGTTTCGCCTTCATTATTTAGTACAATATTTATTTTACAGGTAGTTCGTTCCTTAACACGTACTAATGCAATAAAGCTTCACTCATGCAAAAAAGTCGTTGCATAATATAATTTTAAACAACGCGCTATGGCGCATCTAATTGAAGTATTACAAGCTGTTAAGTTATCCGATTTGATGTGCTTTTGAAATCGACCCTAATTGCACTTTAATGGTAATGCGGGTCATAGTGTTCAAACAAATAGTTTTCCAAGCCATTGGACATAAAAAGAAGTCTCCTAAATAAAGCCGTAAAAGGCTCAGCTGAAGCAATTTTTATGTAGGTAATCTTTATCTAGATCCGTTTAGTACTGTAATAGATCTTCATGAACAGAGTTCTAACAAAACCATATTTTATCTACTTACGTAAGACTGTAATGTGTCCCTTTTATACTGATGTACCCCTTCTCGCTCAGATTCATACATTCGAACAATTCGTTTACTTTTTTCTGTTTCATAGCGCAGGCAAAATGAACAATCTCATCTACAAGTCCAGCAAGAAAAAAAACAAGTATTTTTTCTTCATCTAAGACAAAATATTCCTGAAGATAATACTGTGTATGGGTCGTTTCGTTTCGTTTTCGTTTCGGGTCGTAATCGTTTTCAAAATGACACAAACTGTAATTCTATTTTCACAGGAATGAATCTGAGATCTATGAATAAATCGTTTATAATGTAAAATTTATACCTAAACGCCATTCTATTCATAACCTTCTTTTCAACAATTCATGTATTCTTTTACGTTTACTGCACGAAAAAACACATTAAATGACTAGAGTTAGAAAATTAGTACATTTCAAGCCTGCAGAGCTGTATGAAATAATATTTAATTTGTAAAAACAAAAACATCAGTTAATGCGAGAAGGAGAAAAAACACAATACAGTTCTCGGCAACATTTTGTTATCTACTCAACGCAATTTCAGACCTGACAGTTTATATTTAAGGCGTGCCGGTGTGCTCATGTTCACTTTTTGTACAAAGGATATTCAGCCCCGGACAAAGGATACATATATATACATACAGCATCGGACAGCGGTTTCCATGTTTTTAAACGCTATTTGGAGGATGGTCAGATTAAAAATATTGCTTAATGAGGAAATTAAGTTATCTTTTAATTGAAATTTCTTTCATATTTTAGAACACGGTCTGATTTTCTGAGGTACTTGAAAAAACGAAACTGAAAAAGGATAGACCATTTGCACGGTCAGTTTTTATTATTCCCTCTTCTTCTGCCGTGTAATATTTCCAGACTTTTAGAAGGGAGAAATAATATTTGATGGCATTATATAACATTCAAAAATCTACATTGAATGTTTCACAACGTCGCGGACTTGATCGCCTTGCACAGTTGTTTATTGTAATAAAATATTCCATCTTGGAATTCTTTTGTATGAGCACAGATGTTGATGTTACAGGCGTTTTTAGAGCAAAGAATACTTCAAAACAGAGCTCCTAAATTAAAATAACAAATACAATTTCACAAAACACAAGAAAATCACACTGCAAGAAATTATTGAAAAATGAATTCTACAACGCAGTGAAGTAAAAGTTATGCCATGGGTTGACGTAACAAACGCATCACCGTGCAATCTGCAAGTAACGAGCAAAAACTATGTTTTAATAGGAAGATGAAACACACCTAACGTAAAAACCTTTCAAGCGCCGTGATTCTAAGAATCCTACACGTTGCATGACAATTCCGGTTCTAATTCTTGTACGTCAGGTTGTTTTACTAAGAAACAAGGCAAGTGTTTGCTTAATGAAAGCCAAACCTTATGAATACTAAATGTAAGAAGGATCTATTATTAAATGACTATTTTTAATTGAAGAAACGGAATGTTAACGAGAAATGAGTTCCTATGTTCACAATAAAATAAGAGTTACACATTCATTAAACACTAGAATGCAATCAGAAAATGATATAATGGGAATACAAAGTCGTATGAAGTATCAAATGTAGGGAGAACAGTAAATACGAGCAATACTATGGCAGGGTCGACAGGTATTCATAGAGCAATAGTATGGCAGGGCCGTAAACAGAAATTCAACACAAATGCCACAAACGAATGCCAAAACTCCGTGACAGAGGACGTCGACATGAGCGAGTGGAAACAGAGAAAAAATTCCCCTTTTATATTCTCGATTTTGGAAATGCTGGTATATCACAATCAAACATTTTACATTAATCATTTTACTCCATTTTCATTCGACATCTGTTCTTATCGATCTTAATTTAGAATGTCTTAAATGATGTAAAATTGGCATCATCTTACGGTGGAGATAGAAATTTTATTTGGCACGCGCAGAATGGACATCGGTCACATTAAAACAGCAAATTAAAACATCGGTCACATTAAAACAGCATACTAATAATGTATCATGGATATTTATGACCCAAAGGATTCTTATTAGAGCTACTACTTAACATAAATCTCTAAAACGGTTACACCGGTTTTAAAGTTGAAGCGTATCCTGCCAGCCTACTCTTGAAACGCCTCGTTTCCGTCGCGTGTGACCACGAGTGGCTGACTGTCGTTGCCTTCGAATGTTTCATGCTTCTAACGCAGTCGCCCGCGGCGCGGGGTCCACACCCTGTGATCGCTCTCGCGTGTCACTTCCCGCTGCGCCCGCCGTCAACGCCACTTGTCTCTGACACTGGGCCACGAAACACCGTTGGGCGAAAAAATAGAAAATGAAAATGAGGTGGTTCTATTCACTTATTCATTTACTTATTCATTTGCCTATTCATTTGCCTATTCATTTGTCTATGCATTTGCCTATTCATTTGTCTATTCATTTGCCTATTCATTTGCCTATTCATTTGCCTATTCATTTGCCTATTCATTTACTTATTTAGTGGGGTTTAGGAGCCCTTCAATTGCTGAGGTCACAGAGGAGATTTAATGAGTAGATGATAGCAATAATGCTGATGGAAAAAGGGTTGAATAAAAAGAAAGTGAAACGGCAGGATCTTAGAAAACCAGCAGAAAGCAACCTTTGTCCACCACAAATCTCATTTGGGTTGACGCAGAATACTGCTTCGCCTTGATGTCACGAGCACACTGTTCAGATGATGTTATGAAATGTCAGGAGTTGGCCGGAAGATAAGTGAAAGATGAAAGTCGGCTTAAAATTATTGTAATAACAGAAAGAACGAGACTGACAGTCTCTTGGAATAAACAAAAAAATTACGATCTAAGAAAGGAAAGAGAAAAAAAAATTATAAAACTGTTCTACAATGTACAAAGTGAAGTCGTAGGCTTCCGCGACCAGAGTCAAGTGGGTGATCTGGGCTGTCCGGGTGACGCTGCGTCGAAGGCTGAGTTGCCGACGTTTCGACCATCCTGTCGTGGTCTTGGCACACCAGCCCTGAGGAAGACCACGACAGGATGGTCGAAACGTCGGCAACTCAGCCTTCGACGCGGCGTCACCCGGACAGCCCAGATCACCCAATGTACAAAGTGCCGGGCTAGAGCTGTGCATTATTAATGAAAATTCTTAAACACCAAAGATAAAGGTTGTAAAATTAATGAAGAGATGCACAATGAATAGCACAAAACATAATACACTAAATGAATGACTAAACGTTTATACAATTACTGTATTGTGATGTTCGAATGTCTATTCAATAGCTCGGCCCCCTGGAGACAAGGACCGGTACCTGATACGCGGAAGGCGCTGCTCTGGTGCCGAATGCGGCTGGAGCTGCCTTGCTGCGATGTGGAGGCGATGCACACGACACATACACCACCATCTGAGGGAATGTTCCGAGTCGCGCCCCAACTCACGAGTGAACGAAAATATACGAGTAAGGCACACGCTGATGAGCAGCCAGTAGCCCTGATTGATGCGTCGCGGCGTCACCTTTCTGCACGGCACTAAAAGAGTTCACATGGTCTGCAGTGGCATGTCGCGTAAACCTCTGCGTATGAATCTCCACGTAGCAGAGGAGGGACAATCTGTTGTCTGGGCGAATCTGCGCGGGGCGCGCTGGTAAAAAGATGTATACAAAACCGCCCCTCCCACGCCGCGGTGGGGAGGGGAGGGGCGAGCGAGACACAACGGCCGCGGTGGGCGGCGCGGGCGGTCGAGATACGTGCGTAATAGTACATTAGGAAACGATGTGATGATGGGAACTAATTCACGAGTGTGATATTACGAGACGAGCATTATAAACTTCACACGAGTGAATTAATACCCATTACATCGAGTTTCATACGATACTTCTTCTACGACTTATGGTATCTTTTGTAAGTTTAACTTTTATATTGAATCGTTTCGTGACAGTTGACATGCTGGTTTCAGACAAAATCACCTAGCAGACAGCTGCCTAACCCTATCCTAGCAGGGAGCTTTGGTTACCTGAACGCCTGAGAGGGAGTACTACGCTAGTTAAGTATGATCAATGTGAAATTACGATCCAATTTATTTAAAATAGTATCCCACGTAAAAAATTATTAACCATAAAATAAATTGAAATTGACAAGCATACTGTAACATTAAATGCAATTTTAATGTACACAATGGAACGGAACATTTAGTAGAACGATTCTCAAAGACTAGTTGCCAATACTCAGTTTATAAACTTCTCTGTAACTGCTCAAGGACCTGCATTATAATGAAATCTGTATCGTAATGAGTATCATTATGCAGTGTGTTGCAACCATGAAAGGACAGAATTATACAATGGGAGTATAATTTCTATTCAACAACATTCTTTGTGACAGGAACTTATTGCCACGAGTGACTCAAATATATCTCCCCGTGAAATTAAACGATAAAAAGTGAAAAAGAACTTGTAAATAAAATTAACTGATCGCAAGAACATCATTTTATAACGTTTTGTTATTTATTTAAATAAGTCACAATTATTATAACAATATTATTATACAATTTACTTATTTCCTTTACCTCGGTCAGTTAAAGTGGTTTATGCTTAGCGGTTACGCAGTAAAAGTTCTTTGGTATTATTGCGGCCCGACCACTGTTTACGCATCCGGTGATGTTAAGCTTTGCAACGCCTCGAAACTTTTACGCGCTCTTTGCTCGCGTTGCAAAGAATAAACGAACAAAACGCGGGCGATGTCCGCACGTTCCGAGGATTGTTATCGAATTCCAGGGTGAAATATACGGAGTGGCCGACGAACTAGAAGAAGGTGAGCGGTGCTGAACGTACATTCAGTGCCTGCAATAAAAGTGTACTGAATAAAGCAGAACTGTAATGGTTATAACAAAATAATGATACTACTTTGTAATTGAAATACCTACTGGATGTCTCTTAAATATTAAAGCAACGAACCGGTCTCTCTCTAGACATGGAAAGTGCTTCAACAAAGTGAGGTGAAAAAAAAAGTATGCTACGAATTATTATACAGTAGAATCTGAAGGCAACACTAAAGGTTTTAGTAGATTCAGTAAAGCATCCAAAAAGTTTCAAAGTCAATGTAGATTAGTTTAGAAACTTCTTTCAAATTCTCTCAGAATAAATACGTTTACTTTTTAATCACGAAACATGTATTTCGTATCTTAAACAATTAATTGAACGTTGATCAATTAATTACCTCATTATGATATACATTTCAGTCAATATCTAACAAGAATGTATAAAATATTTAAATGAAAACCCAAAAAATATAAATTAGGTTGACTAGGAGAATTTTAAGTACAAGCTATACCACTTGGTACCTAATGGCAAAAAATTAGAAGTAAGAAAATAATAAACCTAACTGTGCAATTCTGTCAGGAAGGTTTTGTCGACTACTGCCAAATTTTTATCAAATACTCGTACCTATTCTTAAAAAATGCCATTTTCAAAAGTGTTAAGAAATCGTGGGTAAGAAATGCTTGATCAATTCTGTTATGAATTCCCAAACTTACGTACATACAATATTGCAGCATATACGATAACTTTCGAATACGGCAAAGGAAGTAAATGTCACCACCATCAATATAGACAACTCAGCACTGTCGCCTCGGCACAGCGATATGGTACTGTGTGGCGCGAGTATTTTCACTTTTACTTCAAACAGTCTGAGGAAACGGTTCAACATTTAAATATACTGCAGTAATGTATGTGAAACACGTAATGCCCACGATGATTATGCAACTGTCAACACCTAGTACCTCCAACTCATTTTTTGAAAATATATTTCTGTCGTAAAATTCGTTAGACTTAACCTTATACAATCACGTTCTATTTTAAGTTATTTTTATTTTTGGATTATACAGATTAGCTTTATTGAAAGGTACTTTTACGGATGCGAAACCTGAAACAAATTTAAAAGAAGTTCAGTGTCACGTCTGTATTTTTACTCGATAGAGACATAGAAAATTGCTAAATAAACGAAGATAACAACAACAATAATAATTAAAATAATAACAAACAAGGACAAAATAAAAGTTTGAAAATTGAGAATTTGGATGCTGTGAAGTTAGTAGCAACAAACTTTTGACTTATTTTATTGCGAACCTACAAATTTGGTGCCATTACATATTTTTACGCATAATTGTCAGACTTTTATTATTATTTACTTCTTTACAGAGGAGTCTTATTAGTCATGCCTCACGCAATTCTTGCGGTCTATATGCACTCGAGACGTTATGCTGCACTGAACTTTCAAAAGCGTTGCCAATCTCTGTAGCAGCGACCCACTTTTCCACCTGCAATTTGCATGCTGCATATGCGAACATGGCGCATATCGCGAGAAATTTATCAGCAGCCGCTTCCCCCTTCCCTGGGCAGAACCACGTCTCACTTTCGCCTCCCGGCGACGCGCTGCCCCACGCCGTCCGATTCGACAGGCAGCAGCGATCTCCTGGGCCGTTCGTGAGCCAGCTGCGTAAGGTGGGGATTTATGTAGTTTGTTATACACGTGGAGCTTATCTCGCCCCGAGGGGAGGACGGGCGGTTTAGGAGGCCGCGAGGCGCGACGCAGGCGGTGATTTCGGCTTAATTAGGAGGAGCTGCCCCCACCCCCACCCCCACCGCTGCGCAGGAAGCCGAGCGAGGCGGACAACGAGTGGGCTCGTTTGGCCCGGTTCCACAGGGCTTCACTTCTATCTTCGTCGGCTGTCACTCTCCATACCCACGTGCGAGCGGGAATAATTCGCATATTCCTTGCGAAAATTTGCAATTTTGTGGAGATGTGGGGTTTTACGTAAAGAAATGTTGTAGTTACCTAGGAGTCGTCGCCTCGAGTTCTTCTTCACATCCAGTATTTAAAAAAAAAACGTTTCCATATCAGGGAATGTTTTCTAAAGAAAGTACGAAGTGATGCTAGATCAAAACGAAAGCCAATACAACAAATTTATTTTTTATAGGATTAAACAGCATTTCAGCTACATTATGGAACCTGGATAATACGAAATGACAATTTTAAATGCATTTCTATAACAATTATGTACATTCAAATTATATTTATTTACAAATATGTGTGTGCCCAATTTTGCGTTACGATTGTCAACACGGAAGATTGTTCTTGTCAACATAAATTCTAAGAAACTAATATCAGAAACACATTTGTAATCGATTATACCTGGTTTAAGTGTTTGTCACTGTTCTTTCATTGGATCGTATATGTATATGTGACTAACATTCTTCACACAAATTGATTGCAGTGCCTCCACCTTACTGCTCTCTTTACCCAATGGTTGGGAGTTCCCATGGCAATGTAACGGCGTCACACACGTTTTATTTTAATCGGACCATAACAGAGACGATGAGGAAGAAATCCCATTACCAATTACCCCTTTTCACCGTGGTGTCGTGACATTTATTACAATTCATTAAGAGCTACGCCTCAAGAGTCTCCGTGCAATTCTCACGGAAGAAGCACACGATCAGCTTTAATACCCATCTCAGGCTTACGATCCATTTGAAATCGCAGTCCGATTACGGAGCCTCCTCCCCCGCCCCTTCCTGCAATCCGCAGGGCTCCCCAGCCACCCACTGGCTCCTCGTAATTCACGCGCACTGGCGGTTTATGGCGGCTGCGCGGCGCCCGAGAAGCCATTAAAGTTTCATTTCTGCCGCGGGGACGCGCCGGTGGCTGTTCCTCTCGAGGGTCAGAAACTGCACATCATCACGAGAGGCTGCCCGCCTGCGAGGACGCGTGCAGAGAACAGAGAACCCTTATTTCATGAACGCGCGTTCTCGGGAACCGCAGTCTTTCCGCGGCTCTTGGCGTTCGTCTGATGTATAAAGAGAGCATCTTACCGAGATTAAAGTTCTTGGTCGTAAGAGAAAACCGGAGAAGCTTCTTTTTTGTAATTAAAAATCTTTTAAATTTTTTCTTTTTTTTTTTTGTAAAATAAAAAGTGTTGTTCTCTTTTAATATTCCCATTTTGGGTAATCTCGTGTGAATTTCACGTGCAAATTAAACCAGTACTACTGGTGTGCGTCATGGAATAAGCATCTCTTCCTTCAGTTTAATTTGTGCTAGCATGGACTGAGGTGTAGGCGCTGAACAATTTGGCTGGTTGCTTATGTCTCTGTCATTTTAAGGGGGGTACGCCCCCCCCCCAAGATGTGTTGAAACGCAAAATATTTGGGGGGTAATTGGTTTAATTTTGTTCTTGAAATTGGGAATGATATCGTTTATATTTATAATGTTAGATTAATTCATTCAGGGGTTGATTTATGGAGAATAAATTTTTATTCTGGCTTTGTTATTTGGGTAAGGAATAAATGTTATACAAATAAGCATCAAACGACCTCTTTGATAATTCGTTAAAGACGCAACCTCATTTTTTTTTATCATTTCTGCAAGCAAAGTATTTCGCACGAAGTGGTGTTTACACTACAACATAATTATATTTAGAAATTTTGTGGTAATCTTGCTAAAGAACGGAGTTTTTCAGGTGCGCCTAGGGTGATCTCCGTATCTCAGTTTCAACTGTACAACTCACACGCTATCACTCTCAGATGCCAGAGTTCTCTCATTGAGAGATGTGAGAACATCAACAATACGGGACTCGGCACCTTCCCAGCTCATCCATATTAGTCCAGCATTATCTTTACTAGAATTCACAACTTAAGTCCATATACTACTATTTTCTAGTCTTCCTACAGATATCTCAATATAATAACGGAATATAAAAACGGAGTTATTGTGAATTTTATATTTAATTACGTGATAATAAACATACATGAATATAACATGTAATGTTCCTCAGTAACATTATTCAAATGGAGTCACTTTTACAAAACAAAGTTTTAGTCCGTGACATAAAGGAACATATGGAATTAAGCATGTGCTAGTTGCACACTATGACGACTTTTAGTTTCACGGATGAAGTGCTAAGATTATTCTGCGTGACCAAACGGGTCCTAGTTTTAGTTGCGCTATCTTATCTGTGTCGCTCAAAGGTTTGGGGATATAAATAATTACCATCATACCAACACAAGGAGCTTTAAAAATCCGTAATACGAAAAGCAAACAGTTCTTGCGAGACCGAAGAGATCAATTTTGATGTGTAACGTTTGCTAAGCCAAGGGGCAAATAAGCAGATTACGTATTGTTGAATCCACACATCTTCTCCTTTTCCTTTTTCGAAGAACTGCTGTTAGACACACAGAACGGAAAGAGCTTTTAGAGTCCACGTCTGCCCCAAACCGCTCATTTCACTTTCCTTCCGAGAAAGGGTTTACGGTTAGGAGCAAACACGACGCGCACCTCCCGAGAGAACGGAGCCTTCCCTCGCGCGGGCGCTCTGCAGCCGAGGCACTTCCGGAGTCCCAAGACACTCGCGTTTCCCCCTCCTCTTCCCCCCTCCGCAGCACCTTGGCTCCGTACAGGGATTTGCACATTTTGTGTGGGTGCACAGGAGTGCAGGAAATTGTGATAATCACACTTCGTTAGGTTGGATGTGAGGACCGAGTGTTATTACAGGTATTGCTCGCGCAACGTTTCGTAAACTATGAATTGAAGAAATGCGGTTAAAGTAGGGGTATTAGATACGAAATTGGCCACTAGATTCTATGAAGTAACGCCAATCTCTGGAGAATCAGTCACGACTTTGCAAAGTTCTCAATAATTTGCGTTCTAAATTTCTCCCGAATATGCCGGGAGACCGGCTGGGAGCTTAGAGAGTGTCCCGGCTGGGACGGTGCCTGCAATTGGTGGGAGAGACCTGGTTGGGGAAAAGCTCCGCTAGCCGACGGTACATCGGCGTGGGATTTCATCATCGAATGGGGATGAATATCATCGCCACGTCGCGAGAAAAAATATGCGATATACTTATGGGACTGATGATCTTATCCGTTGATGAGTACGGGTACTAATTAATCAAAAAATGGAACGCTGCGTTTGGAGACCCGTTTGTTTAGACTTCTTCAGCATTCGCCTGGTATTGATCACAGAAACCACGGAAAAGTAACAATTCGTCCAACCGATGGCTGGAATTCTCCTCCACAGCGCGTCTAAATTCAACCTAGCTATAAATCCCCAATGAATCCATCTCCAGAATGCGTCTAAATTCGACCTAGCTATATATTCCCATCGAATCCATCTCCAGAACACGTGTGAATTCGACCTAGCTATAAATCCCCATCGAACCGCCCCCGTGTCGAACATAGCATCAGACCCACCCGGTCCCAAGCGCCGCAGCGGCAACGGTTGTTGACTGCGCGCCTTCTCAGCCGGTTATTTGCCCCCCCCCCCTGTCCCCTCCTTCTCCTCCTCCTCGGCGCGCGCGTGCCCGTTAGCAGCGTGCGTCTTCTTCCTGCTCGCGGGGGAGGGCTTCCGGCTGCGCGCTGACCGGAAAGAGACGCGCTAGGCGACGCGGCGCGGCCGCAATTAGCCGCTTGACACCGCCTCCGTCGCGCGCGCCCCCCTGCGCCCCCCGCTGACACTCGTCGCGCCTCAAACGAAGGCGGTTTGCCTCGGGGAAAAGTGAGGGCCGTCTCCCCGGCCGACAGTCGTTGGGTCTCCTGCCACAAGTGGTAGGATAGTGCATGTGTGTGTGTGTGTGTGTGAAGGGGAGAGGAGGAGATGGGGAAGGAACGATTGAGCACGGCCGTGCCCCGTTTGTTAGGGTACTACTTTTCATTCACCTGATATTGGCCTGAGAAACCAGTGAGATGGGTCGGCGTAGAGGCAGCAGTGGGTTGTCTCTGCTACGTCTCTGATTGAGAGGTCCTAGGAATCGTGTCCACACGACGGCCCATTTTTGATTGTTTGATCGTTAGTAATTTCGGGCGCGTCAACTGCTAAGGTTATTGGTCCCGTTAGTGTAGTACAATGGTTTCTCCTAAGGAGGTGGCGGTGATCCTCCCACAATGGATGGCGAGATCCGTCACCGACCTATCTGACGGTTAGCGCTGTTTTCTCCCAACCACCAGAGGGGCACCGTCACAGCTGGGATTAACTCTAAGCTCCAGATAAGTCTATCTGCTTGTGTTGTAGAGTAGTGCAAGTGTGTGTAAGGGGTGCGAACAGGGCAAAGATGAGGAAGGAAAGAAAGCGCGCGATCCGTGGCTCGTTGGTTAGGGTACTGCTCCGGCATTCGGCTGGTCTTGATCGGAGAAACCACGAAAAACTACCGATTAGACCAGCCGGTCGCTAGAACTCTTCTCCAGAGAGCGGCTGAATTCGACCTAGATGACAAGCTACTGTCGGATATCCAGCCACTGTCGAAACTCGAACCTAGGACCTCCTGGTCAGAGGCACTGCAGTGAGATCATCTGATGCACTGAGCCACCTCTCCCGGTCGCATTTTTGAAACAGTCTAATTCCTGGGTCGAATTCAACTATTGGTTGGAGACGAATTCCAGCAGCTAGATGATCTGATCGGTTTCTCAGGCCAATATCAGGTGAATGATTGAATAGTACCCTAACAAATGGGGCACAGCCGAGCGCTATCCTTCCTTCCCCATCACTACCTCTCTCCTTACACACACACACACGCACGCACGCACGCACGCACGTGCCGGGAGACCGGTCGATGGCTCACGGCTTCCGCAAGATGAAGGAAACGCCTGCGGACGAAGGTGGACTGACCTTTCTCTCTACACAGAGTTTAATTTAACATTTAACGCTTCTACGTTCATGAATTCATTACATCATGGAATATATCTGTGAATATAAAGAACATATAAAAGGTACAAAAAACGACAACTACAAAACTATCTTGTTTCAAAAGTTTAAAAGAAAATGCCTCTGTCTCGATGACTTTTTGTGTTAAAAACTCCCAAAAAGAGAATTCCCGAAAAAAAGTTCGTTCGGTTATTTAATTTACATTTTTAGGGTACATTCCTCGCACTACGTAGAAGAAAGCAACAAGAAAGAAATGTGAAGGAAAATCCAATATTACGCTCGATACTGTTAAACTATTTCCAGTAAAGGACAAGAAATATAATGCTTTTCTATTGAAATTAATATAAAACCGGTAATGAATCGTACAAATAATATTAACATAAATGCGCAACATTATTTATTGAGAAATAAGGAAAAACTTCAGACAGTTCGTATCTCTACACGCCACAAGTCTGCGCTGGATTCACCCGTGAGAGCAGTTGACCAACATATTATCCTCTCACAAATACTGGAAACGCCTACAGAAAGAATTGAGCTCCACCTGCACAATCAGCCAACCTGCTAGTTTCGACGTCACTCTGAAGTTGCGGGGGCAACACTCTGTTCCGGTAGATTTTGTGACAATCAATGGGTGCTTGGAAAATTCAGTGCGCGGGATAATGTGCTCGTATATATGTACTATAGAGTCCCTTTGTTAAATGAAATGAATAGGTGTGGTTTGTGATCAACGTTGCATAGCTGAGGGAATGAATAGAAATTATAAAAATTCTGAACAAAGTACAAAACCAATTCAGTCACAATTGTCACTACAATGAAAGCACTAATAACAAGGTCGATTTCACTAAGGCATTGAACTGCGACATCAACAATGGAAGAATGGTTAACATTAAATTAATTACCGTTTACTTACGAGTGATTGAGTGAGGCAGTTTAGAGATATTTCCTTACAATTCTATAACATTGTATAAACACTTTGTGGTATTAAAATGTAAATTTCTTTGTAAATATCACTCCTGGCTAGAATTCTAGTGATTCTTTTAGAAAAAATCGCCGTACATTATTTCAAAATAGCAAGAGATCTCACATGAAAACCAAAATCTTCCTATAAGTTTTCTTTAAAATATTTCGAAAAACGATTGTCACAAGAATATTAGAGTAGTTTATTTTCAGCTAGTGTACATCTATTAATATTCTAATTAAATTAAATATAAAATGCGGTTTCGTGGAAAGGGATTTCACGCAAACACAATAATATTAAGTTACATTAAACAGACAATATAAATAGATTAAAATGAAATCGGAACTTTACTTCTTTGCCTTTTCTCACAGAACAAAAACAGATTCGGATAAAATATTTAGAATTGTTAACTAACGAGAAATATTTAATTACAATAATCACTCAAGCAATTGTTTTAGCGCTGACTTCGCACTCGCGAGGCTCGGGTTCAATCCCCGTGCCGGCATCCTGTTCGAGGTTTTCGTGGTTTCCTTCTGTAATCTATACGAATGCCGGATTCTCGTGAAAGGCAAAACAGCAAAACCGGGCTTGCTAGCCGAATTCGTTAACTACATGAAGTCACGAAGGTTAAGTGAATTTGAAACATCGCGGGTTTCTGGTTGGGAGTCCGACTAGGACCCCCAAGATCCAACGGTGCCAAGGCCAATTCCCTTTATGTGATATACATTGGCTAAACACAAAATACAAATGAGAGGAACCGAAGAGTTGCTGCACAGATAAACGAATTGTCTTCGATTTCGAAACTCTCAGGGCAAGAGCTTACCAGCGTCTGCTCCTTTTGGGAAAATGATCTCTTTGTTGCACTCAGAACCAATGTGTTGTGGAGCATCAGCGACTCTTGACACGTTCTACCAGTACCAGTATTATATGAATACCATTACCATCACTTTTACTATTAGTATTATTGTTATTATTACTATTATTAATATTTATAGGAAACGTTTTACTTCATAAGAATTGGCCATGGCCTTGGCCTCTGCCCCGAAGAGTCGTAGGGCTGCGGTGGAATCGTAACGCTGGATGCGTGTCGTGTCGGCTTCCGAGAGCCAGGATGCGCGTGGCGTGGTGCGCTGCCCTTGTAGGTCATCCGCCGACACGACACGTCACGCCACCCCACGCCAGCCACGCCACGGCACCGAGCAGCCTCACGCCCTCAACAAGGCTCCGATGACGCACGCCCTAGCTTGTTCGCGCTCGTCACTTGTTCAAGAGGAGCGTAATGAGGATCACGGGCTGATCAACCGAAGCCCCTAAAGGAAATGTCTTTATTTGGATAACAGCATTATAAACAACCTTTCCTGTTGCACGAAATCGTTCATAATCGGATATTTTATGGCACAAATGATTACGTTTAGAATTTTATGGCACGAATAATTGCGCCATCCTACGTTCAGCCAATCGCAGCGAGAGAACCGTGGGGAAGTAAAGGTAAACGGAACAGCCGAAAACAGTTTTCTCGTAACCGTAAGAAAGTTGTTTCGCAAACAAGTTTGATTTTCTTATAAATCAATAATACTGTTACACAAAAAAATATGCAACTCGTATTACAATGTTGCTTTGTTGCAATCTTACAAATTTGGAAAACCGCTTCTAACTTAGTTTTCAAACGGTGTACTCATGCAATAAAACATACCAATCAACTAATTGCATAAACTACTATGCTAGAACGAAACTGCTTGTATATGTTTATGGATATAACTGTCGTGCTCACATTACATGCTTGGCTCAGAAATCTCCAAGTAAATATCTTCAAAATCATTGATTCTCTGACTTGTAGACCCCTCAAACCTCCTCCGTTAACATCAATATTTTTGCACACCCAGTCAAGGCAATTTAAGAATGGCCCGTAACAACGTTGTAAGCGACACATTCTAAATTTAACAGAAGATATTAGAATCTTATGAGTAGCTCTATGTTAGGTAGTGGGTTGTCCAATTTTTGAAGCACGAATATTTACATAAAAAAGGCGTAAAAGTTTCGAAAAATTCCTATCGGTAAAGATCATAACATTCAACATTGTTCTACACAAAACAGAAAATTAGAAATGGTGTTGCTTAGAACGTTACGACCCGCGCTTCATTCCATATAAAAACAATATTGTAAGCGGTGTATTATAGTATTATAGATTAGAAGCTGTGTCAAATGAGAAAGCGTTGTGTTACGTTTTGTATTTCCATTGAATTGGTGTGGATTCTACAATTGGTTGAAATGATGAGCAACATGTAAACTTTACGAAATTAGGGAAGACATTTAAATAAATCTTTGAAAAGCACACAAAAGCAAGCGTGAGTAATCTGTATAACTCGGCAGAAACAAAACAGAGAAGCCCGGATTGCGATAATAAAGAGCGTGGCCACTAAAAATTATAAAGTTCTACCTTCGTTTAAAAATTTCCTAGACAAGATAACATTGGCGGATCCCTAGAAAGCACTGCGCGGGATCTCGATGGTTTGCGCACACCACTTTAAGGACAAAACGTCCAAATTCAGTACAAAATTCATTGGCTTTGTTTTCTACATGAAACGTTTTCTCGTAGCGTTCACGACGTAATAATCTTCAAAAGGGACATACTTCAGTACCCTCTTTAAATTTTTTCTTTTTTACCTCAGTTTAACGTGAAAATGAAATATAAAAATAGTTAAAATTTTCTAACAATTTCACTTACTTTACGAAATCCATTAGCACCTGAAATAGTGAGAGGCAAATTCTACATTCTGTCATCCTCCGAGTTTCAGTATTGTCCGACTACTCGAAAGGATTCTGGCAGATTATCATTAGTCTATGATACAAACCGTGTTATATTCGTTCTTTACCCTCATCCATCATCTGATTAAGTGCTCTACTCCCGGCGGCAACTCCACCTGAACCACACCACTCCTTCCATCTTTCACTCTTTTCATCGATCTCACTCCAATACGCCCAACGATACAGAACAGTAGGAGTACGTCCAATCATTCACGTTGTAATCTCCCGATTTACATACCCACCGACAGAAGCGATTTCCTTGGCATCCACCACTTAACCTCCCCGCCATCTCGCGGAGCGTCCCCGAGCCCTCGTCGACGACCGCCCATAAATTCCGCACTTTCTCTCTTGCAGGCGGGCGCATTCAGCTCGATATAGCACCAGCTGCGGCGGGGTCTCCCGATCCAGATGTTCGCGAGCGAAAGTCAATCGTCTCGGCGCCGCGCCGTGTCGCGACGCGACGCGATGTCCAACCTCTGGTGGTCAACGAGTGGTTGGTTTCCCTTCTCGCGTCCACCACGGTCTACATCCCTCGCCGCCCCAGGCTCCTCAGCCCCCTCCCCTTCCCCCTTTTACTGTTTCAAGTTTCACCCCGGGAGCGGAACACGACACAGCGTCCTGTTGTGCCTTTCTTCTATTCTAGGAATAATTAGTCTTGTTAAATGTTAAATTAAGTTATTTTTTTAATAAAAAATGTAAAAGGAAAAGAAGCAAAGGAAAAAAGACCAATTTTCATTGAAAATCGGCCAAGGACAACATATAGTTTACAATAAGTTAAGGCATTTCAAATTCGTTTCCATTACATTCAATTTCTATTCAGTAAAGTGTAGCTCGTAATCTTCTCTTTTCTGGATATTAGTAGCAATTGTTCAACTTTGGGGGATATGTATATACTGAGTGGGCATGGAATGCAGAGAAACTGTAGAGAGGGGAAGTGACTCTTCTAAATAAATTTTCTTCACTACAACTAGGATTCGAGTATCACTCCTAGTTTTGGAATGGGAAATATTAGATGAGATGATATCCCGAAAGTGATTTTCAGTAGTTTATTATCGATTCTTAGAACGAAATGTTATTTTTAAATTTCATTAAATCCAATAATTAATAAATACTATTTAGATTCAACAACAATCGCATTTTTATAAATTTGACGTCCACATGTTCGAAACGAGAGATATTGACTAGATATTCTTAACGCTATGCTGTATTTGATGCCGCGCACTTAGGATACTATAACGTACACGTAGTACTTCATCTTTTAGTGTAAAGATGTATTTAATATGAAAGAAAAGTAAAGCAGAGGAAATTGACCATGGCTCAATTGATTATATTTACCTCGAACATTGTTGTTCTAGACCAAACACTATTCCTTTATCTAATCTCGCCATCGTCGTTCCAATATTCCGTTGACCATTGAAATAATAGAGTTGAAGAGGCTAGTCCAAATCGGGCCGACGCGACTACCACAGGTAAAAACGCCACTGCCCAGCTGCCTGGCTGGTCACGTCAGATGACACGACCACTGCATGTCAGATCTTTCTCCGATCACGTGTACCGCTACGTGTCTGACAGGAGCCTCCAATCAAACGCACGCTGCATTTCCAGACGACTCTCCATCACGTATCCACGACCTACTCGCCGCCGCCTTCATTATTCTGATCCAATCCTAGATTAATCCACGGTTGGACCTCATTTCGTTTGTTTCGATTAATCTTGGTTTGTTACTACGACCCGAATTAAAAAAGCTACTTGATGTGGGGCAACGTTATCCTAATATATTACAATAAATTCCTACAATTATTTGCCATCAAAACGTCATTTCTAATAGCAACACATTCTTATTCATAACTTCAGAAAATATTTGAAGTTCATGTTAACATGTACTGCTTAATTCTAACATTAATATTTTATTATATATGCATTTTACCATTTAATCAGATGGTAACTGCAAAATTCGTCATTAACAAGATGCCTTTTCATATTCATTTTAAGACTGATTCTTTGAAATACGTCTTTCGTTTACAGATTTTTGCAAACAAACATTCAATGTAATAACATTAAAATAAACAATGGCATAAATTTAATTCTTTAAAGCGACAAACTATTATCAGTCAAACATTAGTTCAATTTTAAGGAATATGTTAACATCTGTTATCTTGTTTAATTGTAATAGTTTTCTGACTTCTTTCTTTTCAACAAATGTGGACTCTTCATTTTTACGTGAAAAAGACCCCCAACTAGGATAGAAAGCCAACAAAGTAAATTGGTGAAAACATATTTTAGAGTTTGTTTTAATAAGGTCAGAAAACTATTACAACCAAAAATTATTTCGTCGGCAAAACCACAACCAGTGCCGCTGTTCGTGGTAAAGGATATTTCAGCTCGTTGTATTGGAAACCACTGTAATTATTCTAGCGCATTGTGGTTCAGCTATAATTAGATATATCATTGAATCAAATTATTTTTCATGGATGATAAGCCATGCAAAAATTGCTGAAAGGGAGAGAGAGATGCCTTTCCGAATGACATACATTTGGAATCTTAACACCTGTTAATTATCAAATCGTATGTGACGGACACGACAATATTTTGTCCCGCCAGATAACGTTATGTCCACGCCCCCACCCCCACCCCCACACAATCGGCGCCGGTACCTGCGTTGCGGCATCTGGAGCCAACAGCAGTGCACGTCTGAGTCACCGCCGCCTCCACAGTCAACTGGCGCCGCCGATGTCACCGCCGCTGTCGTTTTGCCATGGCATTGCCGAGACGAAGCTCTACAGCGCCGTGCTCCCCTACCGGTCCCTTTCTCTCACGACCCTCGCGCCGGTTGGCCGATAGACGGCGACAATGATGACGGCAGACGCAGCGAGGTGGTCGGAGGGACAGTCAATCATGTCGCCGATGAGCTATGACAGAAGGCGTCGCTTCACGACTGTCGCGATTAAAAGGAGACGCAATACGGTTTCAAGAAAGTTTAATGAGAAACGAGTTTGGGAATTTGTTGATTGGTGCACACTGATGCACGATTACACGTCACGTAACTAGACGCTTTAATAAAAGGATGCATTCTAATGAATATAATCGAATGTGTTATCGATGGTTTTACGTTAGATGGTTATCGATCGATGCCACCGGTTTTATGGATTGCCGCTGCAACAGCCAGTGGGAGGGGAAGGTAAGTGGGATAGGACGGAGTGAGGGCAGTGTAGCCAGGACTTCAGGTACGATGTGGTGGTGGTGGAGGTCGGTGATGATGGTGGTGGTGATGTGGTGGCGGCGCTGCTGTTACGTGTGAGGATGGGGTGTGGTAGAGGTCGTGGTGGTGTTGCTGCTGGTTTTGATGGTGGTGGGGTGTGGTGATGGTGGAATGGTGGTGCTGCAACTGATGGGATGATGGTGGTGGTGCTGCTGGTGGGGATGTGCGTGGTGGGAGTGGTGATCGCGGCGACGGCGGCGGGCTCCCGTAGAAACAGCAATGGCCAAGGAGGCAACGGTAACGGCGCCGGTCCCAACAACGCGGCGAGAGCAAAGGCGGCGGCGCCGGCGGCGGTCGCTCGCCCGCAGCGTCCCTTCTTTCGGTGACGCGCGCTGCGACCACGACGAGGAGGACGCGAAGCGGCGCACCTGTGCGAGAAAGCGGCGCCGCCCGAACGCCGTGTCGCCCGCGCAGCGCAGCGCTCATCGGTTCGTCTTCACTGGCTCGGAAAACCCGACATTCGCCTCCTCTTACACCGACACCCACACTGGTACTTTTCGTAATACTCTACGGTTATAATATTCATTTGGCGCGACCAACAAGAGGAACGATAAGCCCCTCGTTACGAACAATCGAAGTGACTTACAGCTAAAATCGCTTATATTTAATATCGCAGACAGGTCCTAAGTAATATCGCATATCACTTATATGCAATTGTAAGTCTTCTTCCACGAAAAAGTAATTTCTTATTATATGATGTTACCTGAAAATATGATATGACGATACGTATTGAACGAGACATGGTCCATTATACAAATATCAGTTTCGGTTGATTATAAACATCAGGGTTTGTCATTTACTGTTAATCGGACTAATAACGTTAATAACTATATTATATTACCCAGTGCTTCAATAGCTTTCTCCTTCGTTATCATAGACAGTATTCCTAGATTAGTATTTACATCGAATGAATATCTTCTTCGGAAACGAGAATTTCCAAGTGACGTTGGGAACTCGGCGTAACGTCGTAATAATAAATAATAATAATAATAACAATAATAATAATAATAATAATAATAATAACAACAACGGAAACCATTTCCTTCAGTTCTATACAATTTTGTTTCTTCATATTTTATTATTACTATTAAAAGAAAGTAAATTGCTGTCAAATACGTAGTACAAAAAATACATATTTCCGAAGGTATTACATATTACAAAAAATACATATTTCCATCTTCGTGGTCTGTTAGAGAGTGAATTTTAAAGATTATTTACTCCACCCATTTTTATGCTAATATGAATCTGTCCCGCACTAGAAGCCCCCCCTTTAACTCTCTCCCTCTCAAAAATAAACAATATTCGAACATTGATAGCCATATGAGTGGAATGTTCGCAAACTTCCTACGCACGGCGCTCCGCCTGATGGACAGTCCGGAATAAAAAGGCCGCCAACGACCTACTGAACGCCACCGTCCACAGGAACACGCGGTAGTTTTGCAGAAGACCGGGTCTAAAACCACTTTTCCCTCCCATCTCTCATTCCGCCTCTCCGGCCAGGCCAAGCGAGGGAGCACCCAGCGCCAGCGCCAGCGCCTGGAATGAAATTTGAAATTTCCCCTGCGTGTCTTCTTAATCGCAATCTCGCGAATTCGTTTATCTATCGGGTTCCCCGTACGTCGCCCGCGGCAGCGCTTAAGAAGCTCATTTCTTGCGCCTTTAATTAAGGAGCTTCCAGGAAATTTCGACGAGGGTGTGAAAAATTAGGGAAAGCGGCAGGGGCCGGGTGAGATGCTGCCAGGACTTCGCGAGCGCGCTCGACGTCGAGAGGAAGTTTTGAAAAATTCCCAACTCTTCCAAGACGTATTATGCTTCCAAGTCTTCCTAACGTACGTTTTTTATTCATTAACAATTTTCCTTTTTCTATGCAAGAAGTCTTGAAAGTGTGAAATGTGAAGATCTTGGACAATGCACTGATGTAAATATTATGAATTACCTTGTATGTTATCGTCTCAAATTGACACAAAACTATTTGAATAGACAGTCTAAAACTGAGCTCACCAAACTCGCTAGAAATGACTAAATTTAAAAGGAACTTTCTATAAATAGTACAATATGAATACATATTAACAAATTATGTGTGCCACGGTGTTCACACAAAATAGGAATATATAAATGCATTTTCATATATTATCATTAATATTACTCTCACCTAAACTCGGACAGTAATGTTACTTGCCGTCTCTTTCGCAAATGTTGATCGAACTCGTTCGCCTGATAAAATACTTGCTCAGAGTTTCAAACCTTGTAGTTGGCTCGGAAAACTCGTTTTTCTAACTCTGTTTATCCAAACCCCAGAACTCATCCATGTTGAGTTATGGTACTCCTCCTTAGTTCACAATATGTTTAACTTCCACTACACGATACTCATTTTGAGTTTGTGATTTTAAATTAGAAAATGCGGCATGCTGTCAGCCCATCCTTGTTAGCCATTTTTAATAGTTCCCGATAATTTTTATATTATTGTGCAAATTATTTATAGTCCGCGATTCAACCACCCTAATTCCGAAAAAATTGTATAAATGTAACAACTAAAAATCAATGAATTGCTCCTAGAACAATCAGAGAAAAAAACACTAACACTTACAGAAGGTCGAAATTGATTTTCACGTAAGAAATACGGGAGGTTAGCGCTACATGAGGAAACGAATAACACGTAGCTAAGGCCCGAGCGATCTCTTCCCACCTCCCAAATTTCCCTCGGAAACGCCCCGTCGGCCGCGATGACCTACGAACTTTAGCTTTTCCAACACGGAGGCGTCGCGGCGAGCAATTCGCGACGCCGCCTATTGGAAAGTTCAGAGAGCTGACTGCAACCGAGTCCGCCTACCCCAACGCGCTGGAATTGAACCGCGGATGATCTCCTGATGCTCCGATGAACACACAAATTCGCGCGCGCAGAAAAGAAGAGTCGTCCGCGGAGAGGCGCGCAAATTTTCTCCCGAAAACTGCATGGTCCCGCGCCAGGGAAGGGGTCGTCTCTGCGGCGGCCGCCGCTACGCTTTCTAACGGATATCGGCGGTGGCTCACAAAATACGCCACGGCTGCGGCGAGAATGGATTTGATGCGGTATATCTGAGCAGTGTACACTAGCTGGAATCAAAAATAAATAAATATATAAACTAATAAATAGAATAATAATGACTTCGGATAGCCGGTTACGGCGCAAGCTTCACACCAAACGTTTCTAGCTTCCGGTTTCACCTCGGACGAAGTATGAATGAAGTTGATTAAAGCCATCAACCTTTGAATCTTAACTGGTAACAGTACCGTAAGTGGGTAAGGCATACCTTGGAGAAAAACACGATCACGTAGTCTGTCCGAAAAAGTTCCGTGGACTGAAAATGCATAATTATTTGTATATCCACGAGATGAATATCCTATAGCAATTTTTAACTTCGGTCTTGAAACTTGTAACTTAAAGTCTTGGAAAAACGTAAGTTCTATAAAACAAATATAGTAATTCTGCATGCTATTACTTTATGAAAAGGGTTCTTGAGTGAGGAACATTTTTATTTTAAGTGTACAAACGAAATATTGCTACAAATGTCTCCGGGCATACCACCTCATAAAAACAAAGTATTTTCAATATTAACTACAAACTTTAAAAAACAGTCTTCAAAATACCATTTTCCTACATTCTTTTGATGTTTTTTTAAATTTATTATTTATGCAATGTATAATTTTTGACTTCTCTGCCGTCGAAAGACTCGCGTGAAGAGAAAATGCCAATCGGCGGTTTTGGCCGTCAATTGGTCGCCGCACGGTGACGCTTTCCAAACGGACGGCGTGCAGTGCAGCCCCGGCCCGCCCAATACGCTCCGCCGACGTGGAGACGGATTCGGCGACGGATGCCTAAGACGAGGGACGATACGGTGCAGAGATCGGGCGGGAACGGGACGGGAGGGGGACGGGAAGGGCAGGGTGACGGCGGGAGGGCGGGACTGGACAGGCAGGACGAGACGGGCGGACGGGGGGCGGGGGCCGGGGTTTTGCGGCGGCGCCGTCCTCTGCGGGCGGACTGGAACTGGACTGGACTGGACTGGACTGGACTGGACTGGACTGGACTGGATGGACTGGACTGGACAGACGGGACTGGAACTGACGGACTGGACGGCGCTGGACGGGCTGGCTGGACCTGGGACGGCGGGCGGGGGCGGGCGCGGGGCGGGGGGCGGGGCGGCGCGGGACAAGTCGGCGGCGACGGTACAAGCCGCGGCGGGGCGGGACAAGCCGAAGTGCCGACAAGGCGAGGGGCGGGCGAGCAAGTGGAGAAGAGCAGGGTCGGGAACGACGCGGGGCGGAGCGGGGCATAAGGAATCGCCGTACTAGGCTCGCGGGCCGCCCGTGGCCAATTTGTGCCTGCGTCGCCGATAAGAACAAATGACCGCGACGTGAGGTGGATGTAGGACAATTTTTGGCTCCGAGTACGATTTCCTCTTTGACAGATGAGAGAATTCGGAGAGATCGCGCAGAACTCGGTGCCTCGAGAGGGCGTTCTGGGCGAACCGGACTGGTAAGAGCTTTTCGTGGTTTCGGGAGGGGGTCAGCTCAAAAAGACGTCTGCTGTAGACCACAACGATGCACATTGCGAACATGGTCAATGAATTGGGAGCTTTCAATTTCTCATTTTAATCGACATAATCGCTTAAAATTTTTCAAGATTCACAGCCAATTTTATTGAAGTGGATGTTTTCCTGAGACCCAAGGTAAGAGATAAATAACTTCCTGCTTTGATAAGGCGGCCGACGTCTCACAAATTAGATTTTACTGACCTGCGTTACATACATTTTTTCTAGTCCTACAAGTAATACCTTTTTCTGTCAACCATTGCCGGAGTAAGATGTGTGTCACTTGGATCATTCTGAAGACGTAGACTAATAAAACGTTCAATAAAGGTCTGTAATGATCTTTATCACACACGCTGAGATCCAAATCTGTGTCTTTAAAAAGTGAGGGTTTCATTAAAAAATAGAGCTTTCTACTCAATCATATTTCATGAATTCGTTCTTTGAATGAAAGGTGGTGCACCCACATAGTGGTACGCCAACGACTCTGTCGTGTACATCGTGTAGAGTAATTCTGCAACAAATCAATGTGTTTATGACGAAGTACCTACACACTGAAGGATCCCTGAAATCATGACACAGTTTTACGTAAGATTTGTAATTTTCGGGCAATGTTTAGAGAGATTGTGAAAATTTTCTATAAATAAAAAAAATGTTTTTCAATAAATTTTAAACATTCACAAAATTATATGGCGACTTTTCAATTTTCAAAACTTAACGTTGTAGGTACTTTTTATGGATTCGTTTGAGACGCTGAACTGCCCAACAATCATAGTGGTGTTGTGGCATTGAGATGAAAATCGAAGCTCTACAGTTTAAATGCCAGCCAGAGCAAAATTTTTGTTGGTTATAGGCAATTGGAGAGGCATGAGTTGAATCAGTCAGGGATCAAAGTAAATTATTACGTCGGTGACATGGAAACCGAATCTGTTATAGAATGTAATATAAAATAGAATCGATTTCAAATGTGCGAAATTATCGCACTGATTCAGCTAGCGTTACAAATAAAACGAAAATAAGCACAACACTAGCGCCACCATTTTAAATTTTGAAATAAATAATGTGCATAGCTTTTGTGATTCAGTTGCTTTCTGACATTGAATTACAATTAAAAACAACTACATTTTTCACGCTACAAAGTTTATTCCATTAATTCGACGACCACTGGATGCTGAGTAAATTCGTGTGATAGCACCAAACTTTACTAAACAAATGAAAAGATGACTATATTTTACTACATGTATTAGAAGTTTACTCTTGAAAAGTGTAAAGTTTGAACACAAACACAATAGAGAAACATTTGATTAATGGTGTATCTTATTAGTCTAGCAAAAGCTTTTTAGATGTTTAAAAGTTTCGAAGTTTTTAAATAAAGAGAAAAATGTTCAACGCGTGCATGAGATTTATAATAAACATGAAATTAAGAAAAAATAATTCTAGAAGATTTGATCACCGTAAATGTGGCGTCGAGAAATATTCCTCACACCTGAAGCGATATACTCTGCATTGAATCGCGGACACAAGTACTACAATGCAGATTGTCCGCCCTCGCAAGTTCCCGCAGAGGTTTCCGGCGCGGAAAGGAAGGCGCATAACGCGCCGATGGGCCACGCATCGGAGGGAGGCCGGCGCGGCGGCAGCGCGTATGCGGAGCGCCACGATCGCGCGTCGACGCAAGAGCATAACTCATCCCTAACGGGCGGCGGCGGCGGCGAGCGCAATTGCAGGGCTGGGTACCTCCTAAACAACGGGAGTGCCCGCGCCTGGAATTATAATGCAGGAGGCCGTGGACGTGAGGCTATTATGGGCGGGCGTCAGCACTCCGCAGCGAACGGCGCGCTGGCGAGAGACGGCGGGTAGGTGCGCGAGCGAACCATGAGCATTGCGAGCACGCGACCAGGCGAGAGATGGTGTGGGACACACGAAAAATAACCAAACAGGCGGACTGGAGAAAGGGGCGGACTGGAGAAAGGGACGGACTGGAGAAAGGAGCGGACTGGAGAAAGGAGCGGACTGGAGAAAGGAGCGGACTGGAGGAAGGAGCGGACTGGAGGAAGGGCGGACTGGGAAAGGAGCAGACACGGTGAGGCGGCTGATGGGAGAATGACGTTGAGAGAATTCGCGGCCGGTAGGGTACCTCCTAAACAAGAGGAATGGCAGCCAATATAATTAAAATGCAGGAGGCAGTGAATGTGAGCCTGTTGTGGGCGGCGTTGGCACACCGCAGAGAACGGCAGACGAGTGACCGGGTGGGAGAGTGATAGGGCAAGCTAGGTAGGTGAACAAGCGAAGCATGATCTTGGCGATCGGGCGACGAAGTAGGAGACTGCGATGACATCAGGAAAAATAAGCAAATAAGGAAGGCTGGCGAACGAGCAGTAGGGAAAATGGGCACCGGGTTGATGAGAGAATGAGGGGGTGGACAGGAACAAATCGCGAGAGGGCGCAGGTAAGGTTGGCGAGTGAGCGTGCACGACGATGGCTAAATGGTGGACGAGTGGGAGGGCGGACGGATGAGCGAGTCTGGGAAAGGCTGGCGATGGGAGGAGGGTACCAGGGACGATGAATGAGTGTGCCAGCGGGCGAATATGCAGGTGAAATGGCAGGGAATGGATTGGCGAACGGGTGAGTGAGCGGGCAGGGAAGTTACGGCAGGTGAGAGGGCGGGCGAATGGTCGAGTAAGCTTTAAGCCTTAGGGTCATCGGTGGACGAGCTTGTGTGAGCTCAGGCGGGCAAAGAGCGACAGGTGGGAGTGGACAAAGTGTAAGGTTGTGGGTGAACCCCTAGGTGTTTTAATGATCAACCTCCCAGGGGAAGGTTGGGGGATATCAGATCTTCGCTCCCTTTTTGATTCGGCCTCTCTACTTACTTCACAAGTTGCGTTGATGTCTCTAGATGCTCTAGTTACTCTCCAGCAACTAGAGGTATCTTGTGTTAAATGTGGACTTCTTTACCAAGAAAACTAGTATTCTACATGCAAGGTTTTTATCCATTAACGTGAAACTACAAGTAGACCTCACAGTGGTACTTTTCTTGCGAACAATTTCTTCAATATCTGACCCGTTCCGCAAATTCAAGACAACAGTGACAACCTTGCCATGGTCATTTGAATGTATAATTTATTTTGTATTACAACCTATAAAATACGTGACAAGATGAAACAGAGCCGAGGATGTTAAAAAGAATAAATGACTTGACCAACATCTAAATCCTATTGTTACAGAGAGACTTTTATAGAGCACCGTAACTGCAGTTCCCGACTTCACCTCGGAGAAAAAAAGCCAGCATAGCTCTTAAAAGACCACTCAGCACTTTCCGTATTGAGGCGAACTTCTAAACAGACTCCAAAACTCTTGCAGCGGCTATGCTTCCGCTGCAATCACGCGATAAATGTATGCACATGCGAGAAGGCACTAAACAAGTCGGGATAAACGATATGAATCATGAAATATTTCCTAGAATATTCATATTGTGTTCATAAATGGGTATGGAGTTGCACTCGTTTTAATAATATAAGTGAATATTATCAGATTCACTGAATGAACGTAAGGCACGAAATATTTTTGCAATATTTAAGACAAGAACATTTTATTTAATAAAAATATTTACTGGACGATCTTATGAGCGAAAAAGGAAAAATAATGTTACATGAGATCCAAGATTTTTCGTGCACGAACGTGATACAGGAATTCTTTCGTTCTTACAAACATGCAATATTTCATGGGGAGGAAAAGAAGTTACAGCACGCAGGGTTCAAGCAAGCAAACTGGGAACTTTTCATTTCAATAACATATGACCATAAAAGTCGAAAAATTTATTTTAAAAGTAGGAAGTTGGATCGCATTTTTATCTTACATAAGTTTTAAAATTTAAAAGTATTTTATGAGGAAAAGAACTCCTTTCTAAAAACATACTTTCTCATTTTTTTAATCGGATCTTTCACGAACAGATAAGAGAACAGCTTAAAAGAAATCAATCTCTTAAGCAGCGAAACATTCAACGTATTAAAGGATTACATACTACCGAATGCTGAGAAAATTAATAAGATAGCTGGTGACGTAGATACCTTGTAATAATTAAATAAATAAAAGGTGTTGTTTGGTATCAAATAAACTTAGATTTTTTCAATCGATACTAAACAACACATTTTATTTATTTAACCTTAGATAATTCTATTCCTACTTCTGAATATTAAATGCAGATTTTCCGCTTTTACACATCACATACACGTCGTATGGTTCATTTATGTAATAGCCAGAAAATAAATAGTTAAAATAAACGTCGGATAGATTAGTATGTACTCAGCTTCTGACGGCAGGTTTTTCCCCCTTCAGGGGTTTTTTCCTGAGCCGTATCTTATGGTCTCTTTTCCGCGGCTTTGATGCGATGAAGAGGCCATTTCGGGTGAATACCAGAATTAGCAAGATTAGAACGCGAAAGGATGTAGGAATTGTAATGGCTTAAAGGCCTTCGGCCTAGCCACATAGGACCAAGTAAGCAAATTTGTTTGTAATAATTACTTATTAAATAAAAAAAATGTAATACTATATTAACCATTATACTTCAAACGTATGTACTTTCTAAAGCTGCTCTAATGTATTAGAATAAAACAATTAATCATCCGCGAATCTGTTTGGCTTTGAATGTTGTTTCCAAAGTGTCGAGAGCCGGGCCGGAGAAAGGGCAGGCAGTGCATGAAACGCGTCGCCAAAACGAGGAATGTGACTCGAGGAGCTGCGCCCACAATAGGTCATTTCACCCACCGCCGCTGACATTTGGAGAGGAGCGACAGGGGGCGGCCGCGAAACGCCGTCGCGCTGGAAAATCGCCTCCAGCGCCGAAAGGCAACGAATCTCTCGCGACGGGCGACTGAACCCCAAAGGGGCCTCTCCGCACGCGAAATCTCTTCACTTCCGGCAGCAGCACAGGGCGAAAACCGCTGACGACACCTCTCGCCTCAGTCCATTTCGGGGTTTTATCTCCCTGACATAAACACGCCGCGCCCGGAGTGCTGTTTTCGGCTGGAAGAGATAAATGACCACCTCCAACATTCTATACAAAACCATGTTGCATCTTATACAACAGAGTAATCTGAAGCACAAAACATAAAGGAACCGTAGACGCTGATATATGATACATAAAAGAATCTCATAAAACATTTATGACTGTGATGAATGTCCCCAGGATGTAAGGTAATTCAGAGAGCAATGATCCAAGGAAAGCATGAGTAATAAGCGGGAGTGACTAAACTACGGATTGATGAGAAAAGAAATAGTCCCAGAGAAATTGAATGGGTTCACACGTGAAAACAACAGTTAACTTTTACACCTTGCGCTGTTAAATAAGTAACAGACCCTTTCAGAAAGAATAAATCTTAGTAACGAGATGCACAGATAAATCCCTTTCATGTTGTAAAGTGTTTCAATATTACGAACATGTTCTAAAATAATTTTTGTAAAATATGTTGACGATATGAACGTATATTTATAATAAAATATTGTACATTTTAATGTTATTAGTACACTTACATATTTGTAATTTGTTAATACTTTACAATATTTAATATTAAAGTCTGAATGTAATTCACTTACTGTAATACATGACAAATCCCAATAGTCATCATTCATAAGTGATAGTTCTTGTTGTCTTTCATATATTTCTAAATAAAGGTAATGAATAGCAGTAGTGAAATTTGACAGACTAATTTGTTCTGCCTTGAGTGGAAGCGTATACATTTATAGCAAACTTATATTCCTCATAGAGGTAATAATAAATTTTCTTACTCGCCAAAAGTAAATATTTGGGTACGATTAATTACAGTAGTTCTCCATCTTTCCCATTGTTTTACCATAGCCGTTGGTTGTTGAGGTCTTTGTAGGTGTAGAGCTTTTCGCTCGGGAAAATGCGGTACCGATTGATTCACACAGCAGCGAACGACAAAATTCAAATCACGTATGCATCACCAGAGCAAATGAGTAAATAATTACAGAATAAAGGTAGCATACAGGTGCAGGAAATCTTGCACCTATATGCTCTACGTATTTTGTAATTTTTTATCACTGTCAATTGTCGAAAGCATAAATTATTGCAACAGAGAATTATTAGAATAATACATAATTAATTATTATCCAATCAGTTTAATTGAATTTAAAAAATTCGCGTGTAAAATTAAACGTGTTATGTAGGTGTAAAATGTTATACTCTTCATCGTATACTGCGAAGTGTGGTATTGGGTTGGTGAGAACTTGAGGTTGCTTCAGCACAGTGTTCTCAATTTAAGCGAGTGCTGGTTTATTTAATTTATGTTGATGTCTTTCTAAGGTTCATTCACACATCGACCGAAATAATGTAGAAATGATGGAGAAGATGAATGCAGGAAGCAAATGACGATGATGATGATTTGATTGAACTAGTTGAATAATGGATAGGAAAATGAAGAACCATGGTGCAAAATGTATTTTGCCAGCTTATGTGCAAATTACCTACGAATAAATACCATAAAGCTGCTGAGTCTTGAAAATCGAACACCGAGGTGAAAAACAATTGCTGCAATCGCTACTATTGGGTGAGTGAGAAATGATTTCAGCCGCGATAACTACTCAGATCAGTGGTCCCAAAAGTGTAGAGCAAGCTCTATTCGGGAGGCGACGGTGTTTATTCCCTGTTTGAGCGTGAGATCTGGCGCGCAACCTAGTAGTAGAATTTGTGGCATTCTTCGTATGGCTCTCCCAGCGGAGCATCTCCACAGTCGGCACATGTTCTATGCGCCCAATTTATCTTCTCCGTCATGAGTGGTAACGCCTTCGACTACGTAAAAGGCAAGGGGCCAGATCAAGGAAGGAACAAGCGAGCATGTGGCTTTCATTACAAAATTTTTTTTTAAAAAAGCGAGTAGAAGAGCTACCCATATTTGGATTCGTCCCAGCTACGAAGCTACATTTAAAAATCCACAACCGTCAGGTCTCGCCATATGGTCTCTCCCGCCCAACAAGCTGCAGAAGCAACGGGGTTGTCACTCGAGCAATGCGCAGCCAATGGCGATCGCTTAGCTATGAGGATCCGCAGCTTCATGGTGGAAGGCTAATGCACTCCGTTAGCAAAGGTCATGCGGTTGGTGCCGGACTACAGCGCTAGCGGGGCAGCGGGACATTGGAGCGTGGACCACTGACGCCGCGGCGGCGCCACGACCAACCCGGCGCGCCCCTACCGCCACCACCCGTCTCGCTCGCCGTCCCGCCCGTCAACCCATCCCGCTCGCTCGCCTGTCTCGCTCGGTCGGGTCGCTCCCCCCCGCCGCCGCCCGCTCTCCGTACGTCCGTCCGTCGTCCGTCCGTCGCCGCTCGCTCGGTCCGCCCGCACTAAGCTCACATGCGGCGACGTCCACCCTACCGTCACCATCCCGCCCGCTACGTCCGCTCATTCCCACTCACCGGCCAGCCGTCCGCCCGCCCGTCCGTCCCAGCCTCCCGACTTAGCCACCCATGCTCACTGCGTCGCATCGTCCCGCGCTTGCCGTCCACACCAACCCGCTTCAATTCATCCACCCACCGGCCCGCTCGTCATTCCGCTCATCCCACCAGCCCGCTAACCCGTCCACTCACCCGCTCGCCCGCGCTTTCTAATGACACGGCCCGCGAGGCGGCGGCAGGGTGCGGTGTGAACAATGGCAGAGGGATCATTACCATTTTACGCCGGCGGCTTTTATTGAGGCTAAAGACCGGGTGGCGGAGGAACAGGCGACTAACAATCGGCCCCTTTGACGGTGGGCGCCGGAGCCGGGCGCTTTTTGTCGCAGGCCTATGGCTTTTCCCTCGCGGAAAACGGTTCTCACGATGGTTTTGTGCGACGGAGTGAGTAGCAGGTGCAGCCGACGTATAGCAGAGGAATAATTGATCACTCGTCCTCCGTGGATTGTAATCTTAATTGGCCTTCATGAATGCTAATACTTTGAACCAATTTTGCAGTACATTTATAATATTGCTGTGGAATGGTATGTGCTAGAATTTCATTTATTCTATATTTCTGCTGCATTCCTCAGGAGATACGCTGCACCTCTTCACGGAGCATTTTTCTGCTTCTTTGTTACGGGAGCGCAGTTTCATGGGTGCTTGATTGCATTGATTATTTCACTCGTAACATTAAAACCAATAGTGTTTTCCTATACCTATAAAATCCCCCAAACACGGCGGTGTATCTCAAGAAGTTTATCGCTTCTTCTATCATATTTTTCTTACCGCTTCTAGGTCTTAGCAACAAAATTCCAGACAGAAATTAATAAACGAAGTCCAAAAGGATAGCACTCAAACAATAGCAATCAATCATTGAAAATCCAGTTGAGACACCAATGTACGGTATACATTGATAGAAATGTCTTCATTTTGACGTTTTTGATACAATCAGCTGTAAAGTGTAATAAAGTGCGGCCGTTAGTTACAGACAAAAAAGACAAAGCTCAGCAACGTAGCGCAATAATTATCCGTTTCCAGTAAATTGCAACGCCACTAATCAAGTGAAAGAGCAGCAATCAGTGCACCAATAACGGCGTGAATCGACCGGATGATCTATTTTGCCCCAGAATTTTATTACTAACAATGTTTAGGTACAACATGTTTAGGTACAGGTTGAAAAGAAATTGTTTTCATCCACGAAGAAATTTGCAGGTTTAATGACCAAATATTAAATAATTGAAAATAACTGCATTATACAATAAAATTAAATGTGAAGTGGTAAGTGTATTTCTTCAGAAAACAGATCCGTGTGATAGCAAAAATTGACATCACACGAACGGAAATGTATTAATGCAAACCAAAGTGAAAATGCTTGGTCATTCTCGCCTAGTTTAAGTAATTTCTTCGTAACGTCATGGGTAATTTAATTAAATTTCTCTCACAAACACGTTTCCTTTCTCTTGTTGTACTTCTACCGATATAGAAAATATGACATTCATACTTTTTCCCAGATGGAATCTTCGTAATAATTATTGGTTCGAAATTTTTTGAAATGACTTTTCTGTCCAAAGACATCCCTGGTTCAGTCATGCCCACGCTGTCAAATTGGACGATCGGACAAAGAGAGGAAGGCGGTCTTTAATTTTGATCGTCTGCCTGGTGGAAAGAACGTTATGTTTGTGTTGCGTAACCCCATTATTTTAAGTTTTTCAACTTTAATTACTGGTCCGTTCTGAAGAGACGTTGTTGGTCAATTACTTGTACAATATTTTCTCTTATTTTTTAGTTTCTTGAAAGTACTAATTGAATTTGAAAGCATAAGCTACCGATGTATATTTAATAATTTCGATTGCCTACATTGATTTCCTACATTTTATGTGACAGTGAATGTTTGTGCAGAGCTCAGAACATAATTGGGTATAGAAAATACGGCGATATTTGTCCTCAAGATCTACTCTTGTACAGAAAACGCGGCAAATAAAAGTCGTATGATCTAAATATATATTACAATTTGCGCGAGGCTGCCTCAAGAACTTGCTTGTACAGGGAGCAACCGTGCCACCACTCTCCCTGCCCTTGAATGCATGCCTACCTTTACTCCCTCCAGCATACAGTACAACTTGCCAACGCCCTCGCCCTTCATATCGTCCTACCTCTTCGTCGTCCATCGCGCCCTCAGCGCCCTCGCCTCTCGTCGCCCTCGCAGTGCTTACCGCCCTCGCGTCCATTGAGCGCAGCTGTGCGCGAGGGCGGAGTCCGGTGCGGCGCTTTGTTGCCACACGCCCTCCCGCCCCGCCCCCGTCGCAACTGGCGCATGGAGCGACAGAGATCAAAGGGCGCGGCGTGTGAGGGGCGGGGCGGGCCGGGAAGGTCGCGGGGGACTGGTCGAGGGAATGGAGTGAGCCGCTCGGACGAGCCTTGGGCTGGGCGGGGCGGGCGCGGGCGGGGCGCGGTAGATGGAAACGGGTGGAACGGGGCGGGCACAGGACAGAGCGGGGCGCGGGACGGAACAGTATGGGACGTGGTTGGAGCAGCGCGAATGATGACAGAACAGAAGGAAACAAAGCATGCAGAACAAGACGGGTCGCGACAGATCGAGGAGGGGAGGCGGGCAGAGAGGAGAAGGGGGCGAAGGGAGAATGAATGAAGCAAGGAAGGGAGGGAGGAGGAGGAGGAGAACAGGATGCGGCATCAGGAACAGAGAGAAGGAGAAGTGGGTTGGAGGAGAAACGAGGAGGCGGGCGCCGACTCAAGTCACAAAGCAGGGTCAGAGGTGACCGGGGGGGGGGAGGGGCATCTGTAAAACAACGCGCGACCAGCAGCGGCAGCGCTGACGAGAAGTGCCGTGGAACGGAATGCGGTGGGTCGCAGGCGAAGCGGAGGTGGAGCGAGGCCAGGCGATGAACACGCTCGTTTGCACGGTGCGGGATAAGTCGAAACGACAGATGTGAGACTGCGATGGGGCAACGTCTTACTAAGTGAGTCATTTCGTGGTGTGGCGGAATGGAGTACGCTGTAGTGACGCGATATCGGAAACAAAACATCGAAGTTAACATCGAGTTTCAAAATTAATACATCGGTTTTAATAATATATCGATTAAAAACCATCGATGTTTTTAGACTGGATTAGTAATCATTTACATTAAATTCTTGTGCAACAAAATTTAATTTAACACTTTTCGTGTTTATCAATTTGCCGAATAAGGGCACGAGAAGAAGGGACAGAACCTACGTCCACAGGATATTTGTTGACCATAACTCAATGTGCGAAATGAATATGAAGAAAGATAAAACACAAGGGCATGGAGGTCACCTCGATCGAGAGAGTTTGGTCAATGAAGATAGTGCAAACAGCGTTCCTTTGGCTCCAACACATGATCTAACAGTGTTACCATCAGTTATTATTTCATATGTTACATTTTACAGTATTGTGATCATGGGAATTTTTCATTCAGAAACAAAACTTCAGAAAAGAAAAAACATCGATCACAAAACATCGGTATTAATACATCGATGATTCTGCAGAAACATCGATGTTTTAAAAACCTCGATATCGCATCCCCAGTGCGCAGGAGGAGTGTAGTGCTGAGGGGCGAACAGAGTTGTGTAAAGCGAAGGGTCAGGCGGGGAATCGTCGGATAGATCAGAGCGGAGGTTAGGTCGAGGTGAGGTGCGTGCGCATGTGTGTGCGAGCGTGCGCGTGGAAGGGGGGGGGCAGGGCGGAATGCCCCGGAACGGGGTCCGAATGGGCGGCGTGCCGCCGTGTGAATAGACTCCCCGTGAGCGGGACCCCTTCAGCACGGCGTGGGGCGGCGCCATTGTCAAACGCGTGTTCTCGCCGAGGACTTATTTGGAGAACGGCGCCAATATCTAGGTCGTCCGGTTGCTGCCGCTGCAGGAGCTGACGCGCGTGCTGTCAACACGCGGAAGACGTAGTGCGCATGCAACTCGCAGGCGAGACAAGGCTGTTGCGCGCTCTCAGCACGGAAATCGTGCGAAGGTCCTCTGTGTCTGATTATTAACAACGAGGAGGAAGTAAACAGAATACGATCAGTGAAGGCCCATATCTTTTTACGTTCATCTAAATCATGACTAATCCATAGCTTCCTAATAATGTTTGTAACTGACTTTCGTATTTGGACCTATGTAGATTGCAAAAATCAGAAATTAGACAACAATAATTTACGAGTCATTAATATTTGTATTAACCCACCTTTCATTTACAACAGCTGCAGTAGTAGATTCGTAAATTACCTATAAAATATAGAAAGACAACACTAAAAATTTCTTTTATTCCCAAAATTTCGTTCTTTGTGTACAACCCTTAGTTCTGGTAAAGTAAACTTATCTCACGAAAGAAAACACCGATAAAAAGTTGATCGCTGATAAATTTATTTTTAACTTTTAGTAATATCGTAAAGAACAGTAATATTATTATGTAACAATTGCGTACATGAAAGAAATGAAATTTTAACTAGAGTTGAAACGGAGTTTGGGTACGAGAAAACACTGCCAGGCAATTATAATGAAGTCAGTTCGTTAATGATAGAATCGCTGATTGGGCAATACTGTACTTGTTAAAAGTCACCTTACGAATAGGCATTCATCCTGACCACGATGCAACCATATCAACATCACAAAGACTATACACTATTGTTGTTTTATCGCGATTCTTTGACGTGAGACGTGACGTTCATTAAGATAAGCTACCGAGCGGCTACTCGCAATACATGCATCGAGGTTAAAATTGAATAACAAGTGCTACTGTAGAACAAGGACACATTCGCTAAGGGCTCAGAGCAATCAAAGTCTGCCTGTTTTATTGCATCGCTTTCGCTTTTTTTTTATTTTCGACTCGTTAACCTACTCCCTCACCCTTACCGACTCGTTAAGCTTCTCTTAGATGATCAATGAATGACAACTTTCATTTCGAATCGTATTATTCTAATTGTAATATCTTAAGTTAATTATTTAAACACAATATGGTCATCAATTCCTCCAACGAATAAATGAAATACTATCACTTAGTAAGAAAAAAAGTCATGTTCTTACAAGAATTAATAAACCGTACGCTTTTATCGTAATATCGCAATGCATATACAACTGTGCCATACACTAGCCATGAATGTGATAAAAGGACCTTCGTAATCCGCATAATTTACGAAACTACAGCGCCATGCACAACGACTCAGTGTAAAAGAAAGGAAATTAAATAACTTAAGAAGTCTTACGGTCAAAAAAAATTGAGAAATGTCTCTATTGTCAAAGAGATTACAAGTCAAAAGAAGAGAGAGGCTTGAAATGCATTGCGGCACTGTGCGTGGTTGGTCAGCTTAGCAGTCCTGTGGACAACGGCGTTCTCACAGACTCCCACACGGCACTGGCACAGTCCCGCCTCCACAGCACAAACGCCATCTGTTCAGATTCGTCACAAAAACAGCCCACTAGCGTTCCACCTCAGTCCCAGCCTCTTAACACCCACTCGCTAATCATACTGTACACCCTGCCAACAACGAGAACGCTTTGTCATCCAAATCTGAAGTAATTTGCGACAACACTCAAAATGTGTCATCATTACTACCTTATCGCCAAAATCACTGCAATTCTGGCGAGAAAAAACAACAACTGCGACTGCAGAATGAAACAAAACAAGGACGTGGGTTTTAAAGATGAATACGTACAAAAAAGAAAGCTATGGTACATTCCGTTCGGTTAAATTACATTGTTTCGTCGTACGTTATTTTTTTTCTACATGAGAGCTCTGTTTCTCTTGGCCATGTATTCAAAGACACGCATTAGAGCCGTGATATGCGAGCGGTGTCTCTTTCTTTCCCTAGCGTCTTTTCAATCCTTCCTCATTATCTCCAAGAAAGTGAATAATTAGTCCCAGCGGCGACGATGGGAGCCGCTTTCTTCCGTCCTTGATCCGCCGCCCGCGCCGCCCCCCTCCTTACCACCCCCGCCACCCCCTCCCCACCCCTCGCCGCGTCTTGAAGTTTCCCTCTCAACGCGACCGCCATTAGGGCAGTGACGAGGGAGAAGTCTGTTGCCCGGTAGCATACGGCCCGTCTCACGTTTTTTGTAGTCTCTTTGATCCCAGACGGAGCTCATAGTTTGAAAAATATCCCTCCCGGTAGCCTCTGATAAGGGTTCACGGGATATGGCGTTAAGTATTTATGAATTGCCATTTCATAGTGAGCATTTACACTATAGAAATAAGTAATGCGCTCGAATAAAGGCAATTTCAACAATTGTAAAAGCGTATTCTATTCGAATTCAGTTCGTTCTTATGAATATAATTATGTCAGTGCGCAAAGAATAATGAAGAACCTAACGGAAGGTTCCTCCGGCATCACCATCAGCATTTCCTTTATGCAAGAAAACGGCATATCTGAACGAATTTATGGGTCTTACAATCTCTGAAAAGGTAGTTGCCATTGTTACGACTGTGTAAATAATACAACAGAGATTGTGAAAAGCAAAACATAACGACTCAATCTAATACATTCGACACTAAACGTCTCACAGTTTTGCAGTAACAGTTACTCGAAGTACTCAACAAAAGAATAACTGCAAATTTCAAAAAAAAAAAATTCTGTTGCAAGTACTAAAAGAGGATTGTGCAGTATGCAGCCAACTCCGGGAGTAATTTAAGTTAACGAAAGTTGAGTAAAAAAGACTAATTCTATGTGGATAGGTTTCTGAAAATAAGGAAATAAAAATATTGCTTCAGATACTATGAGCTTTGGAACTTCATTGGCTCCTTTCACCTCACAACAAAAGGATCCAGCAACCAAGGTCTTTAAGATTAAAAATACATGCAAAATCCTTCGTTGTTTATCATATTTATCGCTTATTAATTTGAATGTATGTCACGTTACAAATAGATACAAATTCCTTCATTTTTTAAACACCATGAGGACGATTCTTATCCCAAAAGTTACAAAACCGGAATAACAAGTGACACTACAATGATTATAAACACTTCTTAGAAATTAAAATGTGCCTCACCAACAAAATAGTGACAATATCTTCAGTGTATCAAAATTCTCCTTAATCTTCCACTACTGCTATATTAATTTTTTTTTCACATAAATAAGTTTGCTTCATGACGCAAATTATTTTTCCTTTTCTTAAGTGCCCTAATCAAAAGAAAAATCATTAGAGAGATTGTATAAAAAAGCATTTATCACTTCTATGTCATATTAAGTGAGGAAGCAACACCCATATTACTTTTTATGGAAGCACTTTAATGAATAAAGATGCAGAGAGAGTGTGAAATATAAATTGCTGTCTTCCGGATTATCGCTCTCACGATAGAAAACCACCATGTATCTTTCTTACACATGCAGAATGAGTGTGTTTAACTAGACTCAGAAATAAAATTTATCATTCCTATAATTTACTCCTAGGACTAATTGAATACCTTTTGTTCTTTTTAAAAGCCGGACGCATTAACTTTAATTCCAACGACCAGTCTACAGAGCAGTGTTTTTATTGGTTTGTTTAGATGTTGCAAACTCGTTTCAAATTAATATCGACCCTTGAAATTAAAATGCTGTATGCACACAGCAAAGGGTTTGAAACGTATTTTATAAATACATATGCATACGGCTGCAGCAAACATGCAGCTGAACAAAACCACCTAAAATCGTTTTCCAAAAAGTGGCGCGCACACACTATTCAAGAACAAAAAATTATATTCCTTCTTAAAATACTTCAATACATTAAATATTTTAGCAAATACGCAGCACGGACTGTAATAACAAAATCTTCAACAGTTCTTACATATTAAGAGTTTAAAATGGTTTCGCTTCCATAACGCAACTTTAAATAGCAAATACTTAATGGCAGGCAGGTTCTTACTCAGAGCCTTGCTGTCGTATGTTGTGATCGGAGTTGTAAGAAATGACGCAATGAATATAATATTTACGTTGATATGCGCAGAATAAGAAGAGGTGAAATAACAGAATCAAGTATTTGCATTATTGTGTCAAAATCGAAACTGTTTCATTGTTTTTGAATTGTTCCAAAGTTTTCGAGTATCTAACAAAGCCATAGACAACTCTCACATGGCAGGAGGCTGCATAGTTTTCTTTCAATTTCTGTTCGTTCCGGAAATTAGTGTTATATATCGATGTTCGCATACGGTCAAAGATGTTCTCAGAGAGGATCTCATGTTCACCCAATTCGTGTTCGGACAAATACAGATGATTACGAGTGAATATTTTAAACACACAGAGTAGAGCGCATGTCCTGCTGCACTGCTTCCGAAAGGTTCTAATGAAATCATCCGAAGTTCCAAGTTTACACAATGTCAAAAACACTTCAATTACTTGGTGGAGATAAGTCATTCAACATGGACGCAAACAATTGTATTGTGTTAGTTTATGATAAAGCCCAGTGGAAGGCCTTGAAGAAATTTCATTTCCTATATCGAATACAGATCTCGCGAGTAGGTTAAATATTATTACATGTCACCTATACAAAAAAAAATGCAGGACACTGACTATAATATAGAAGTGCAAATACGAACAAGTTCAACATTTCGCTTAGAGATTGCGCTCATCAGTGACGTAATTTGCAGCGTACAAATAAAGGCTTCATTTCCTAAGATTATAAGGCATTTGCAAACACTGTAAACGCATAATTTTAGGCAATATTACAATAAATATTACATTATTTGGAAATTAAGGTAAATACTATATGAATGACTTTTGAAGAGATGTATTTATCTTACCTTCAGTTTTAACGAGCTAACTTAATTCCGAGAATTGTTTTTTACAATTTCAGAACAAACTTTAAAAAATATCATGGTAAATTGTCGATATAAAATAGTAATGCGTTATTGTCGCCTCCTTTAAACCTCACTTTGCGTAAGATCACTTTCAAATCATAGCTACCGCCAGGTGTGACATCTGTACGTGCTGCGGTGATTGAGTGAGCGGTCCCGCCTTCCGTAAGGTCTATTCACAATGCAAACATAAACGTAAGCATAACGCATATACGTAAACATTAACATAAGTGATAGACTGAAATATTGACAATGTCTAACATAAACGTAAGCGAAATAAAGAGTTTGTATTAACTGTGAGACATTCTAGCTTACTACTGGTTGGATGTGAGAATAAATTGCGAGGTATCGGCTGTGTTCATGGCCCATATGGCGTTAGTTTGTCTATCGACTTCGATACTCTATTTTGAGTTAACGTACTGTGATTGGTCCATTTCTTATGTCTTACTTAACCATTAGCACAGAAGATTGAAGCTTTTAAGTGAACGTCGTACGTGTTAATGCTTATGGGAACGCATTGTGAATGAGTCCTTCTCTACGCTTGCCATCGGGGGAGCGATGCCAATGCCGCTGCGAGCACGGTCATTTTTGCCTTTCCCCTGCCATTGTCGTTGCTTCCGCTGCCTCGGCCGCTGGAGCGCGCGTGGACAAGGCCAATGAACGGGCCTCGCCGTCTCGTTACTGCGTTCGCCGAATGCGGCGGCGCGGGCGTGAGGGATTGCGGCGGCGCAGGCCACGATGGCGAGGGCGAGGGCGAGGGCGAGTCATGGCAGCGACGGTGGTGGTGGTGGTGGTGGTGGTGGTGGTGATGGTGGTGGTGATGGTGATGGTGATGGTGATGGTGATGGTGATGGTGATGGTGGTGGTGATGGTAGTGATGGTGGTGGTGGCCGAGGATGTGGTGGTAGTGGTGGGGGTGGGGTTGTGGTTGAGCGGCAGTGGCAATAGCGACAGTTGTGGCGGCAGTTGGCGGCGATGCTGGTGACGGCGAGAGTATCAGACGATGGTGAAGTAAAGGTGAGAATTCTAATGAAATGGGAAATCTGTAGAGACGTATAAATCGAGAAAATGAAATTAAAAATGAAATTTTTAAAAAAATGCCCTTAACAGCCTCTTTTACAAATAGTAGTTCCTATGGCTTAATAGTTTTCAGGTTTCAGCGACATTTCCTTGGAAATTTCATCTTCCCGGAAGCCATCCGCGAGAGGAATTATAAAAGGCAAACGAATTTTTAAGAGGGTTTATGTCATAGTAATTAAAATTCTAAACACTTCGCAGGCAGGCGCGGGTGTCAGCCTCCGAGAACATTATCTTAAGCCATTTTTCTCGTATTTCCTTCCCGAGGCAGGGAATTTTCTCTTTCGGGCAGAAGAAAGCATCCTTCGAGGAAACGTCAACCGACCACTCAGCCGTCGGAAGCAACGTCGTCGCTTCTTGACATCTCTCTGATGAATGGGGGAGAAGAGGCTGCACCGTTAGCGTAGAATGCAGAGGAGACGGCGCGGCAACGCTTTCGTGCCTCGGCAACTGACCTACACTTCGTGACCTCCCCGCCCCCCGAGGGAAGTCCGGGCTAGTAGGAGAACTCGGTTGCCCGTTCCTCCGGAAGCCAGCGGAGGGAAGGAATCCATTAGAATCGCGCTATACGTCGAACTTGCGTACTCCAGTGTCCACGTAGGTGTTAAAACAAAGTGGGCTGTATAAAAGTAAAAATAATTTACATGTTATAAAGAATTGACCACATTGAGCTGACTTTTTATACCATTCTAATTATGACAAGAAAATTTACATTTAAAAGTAATCAAAGTTATTGCAAGGAAGGAGGGACAACATCCCTTTCTTGCGATAACTAGAAAATTTTCTTGTTATAACTTCAATTCTATAAAACGTCTGCTCAATTTGGTCAATTCTTTGTAATATGTAAGAGTAAAAAGTATTCCTGTAATATCAAATTTATTCACCCTTTCATGATTTTTTTTTTTACATTTAACTATTTGACTCACTCTCTTACTGTCCGTGAATGGTGTAATGTGTTTCGCTATTTGGTACGAAATTTTGTAGATCAGGGGCATAGTACTTTCCTTTTGTGGTTCTATCTTAACGCAATGTACAGCTTACAAGCAATTACACGGGCTACACAAATTCTTGGTAGATAAAAAATCGTGAGGAATTGTTAATATTTCTAATGCAGGTACAAATATGATAATTTTTCGTGTGTAAATGGAAAAGTAATAATTACGTTACTAGTCCCCTTAGCGTTTCGACTGAGAACATCGTTTTTCAGTCAAATTCCCGCATATTGCTGCGGTAAATTAAAGGTCTTCGTAATTGAATGCTATTTAGCGGCAAACTAAGAATTTTGCACATCAACTACCACCTTCTAAAAAGATACACCTCTTCACACAGAGCATTAAAACTATTGAGAATTTTATGTTTCTTCAATAACCTACCTGCTTTGTCATTTATTTCTCCTCGAGTAGAACACTGACTATTCCTACATTCGTCGCTGTAGTGGTCGTTCCAACAGCGTGTCCTACAGCCCTGCGGACTATGCCCCCGATCAGGCTCGCTGGTCAGCCCTGTCCCAAGCGAGACTTCAACCGAGACTGAGACGTTATTCCGGGACCTAATTTACTAGCGGACAAAAGAGACACCTGCTTATCGGCCCATTGCATTCATTTAAAGCGACAGTTTTTCACGTTCATAAAAAACGTGCATTCTTTGTGAAAAGCCGATCCCTTGGTTTAATACACTGCTTTCTGTCTTCTAGATTAAATTTTCACAAATGTCAATCACACGTGCTTATTCATGGAAATGCTACTTTTTAATGCGAATCTAAGGAGAAATTAGGATAAAAATTTTCAGGCCTATAAAAACGAAGAAATTAAGAATATATTAAAAAATGTGTTCTTACACTAAACTGGATATTTGAAGTAACCTTTGAATATTTATTGTTTTATCGCAGCAGTATTTTGAATATGCCTAACTTTAATTTATTATTCAATATACTTTTAAGTAAACGATATGTTAGTGTTACTATTTAAATTTCATTATTTACTACCTAAGAAAAAAATACACAAAACTGATATGTAAACCTTTTCACTTTATGAGGCACGTTTTGGTTGAGACCTTTCAAATTAATGATTCACAGACCACGACCCAATGTGAAAGGAAAGTTCCTTTTGAAAGGCATCATTTCTTTTGACCATGAAATCATTATTACAAGCTTTGAGTTTTTCTGTAGAAACTAGAGCGCAACGCACAGTGAAGCAAGTACGACAAGCGTCAATGATCAAAAGTTTATAAAACCATTTAATTCACACATCTCCTGATTCCATTTTATGAGAACAGCATAAAAATGTCATATTATTGCTACGTTGTTATTGTGACTTATTTAAAAATATAATCTGTAAAGCTAGATTCAAGAACTACATTCCAGAAACATTAAACTAAATACGAGTAAAAAATTACTCGAAAATGTTTTTTTTCTTATTTATTAAATGGGGTCTGTAAAGTTACTAGAACTACAATCTACAAAGCAATAAAATAAAACAAAGCTACGTTGGCAAGTAATATTAAATCGCTCTTTCTAACAGATGCAAAAGACAAACATATTATTTAAATGTTTCAATCGATATGTATCATTTCTCCAATTTGTTCAATGCAGTGCAACATCCCAAATGTCTTTAGTTGAAAAAAATGTCGTGGCATTTTTCATCATTGAAACTGTTTAAAGGAAAGCTGGATAACTTAATTAGTAATTCCATTTATAAGCAAGAAAAGAGTGGATCTACTTTGCAGACCAGCATCGAGTAAACGCAAGCATTGTATTTCAAATAAAATTATTTAAATACTTTACAATTTAGGATGAAACTTGTGCCAATATTTAGGTTACTTAACCAATAAAAGGTAAAACAGAAAATGACTTCCGTAAGAAAGTAGACCAAACACAAGTACTCTTATACAATTATAGTAAGCAAAACACAAAACACACATGCCTATAGCAATACACGAGTATACGAATTTTCACTTAATACACGAATTCAAAATTGACCGAACTTCAGTTTTTGAATAGTTAATTTTATTATTTTTTTTACGCTTTTATTAAAATTTGACAACACAATTGTTCTTCCACTTTGAACTCTGTTCAGGCTAAAACAAATTTTATTCAATTAGTGTAATTGTATTGGGGAGTCGTCACTTCACATTGTACAAGGAATCGCAAGAGAAACACGGCTCGCGCAGCGCTTCTGGGGCGGGCGCGGGCGTGAATCGCCGGTCGCACGAGCGCCCGCCGGAAACGCAGTGGGCGTTCCGCAGGGCGTCATTATCGGCGCTTCTATAGGCGCGAATTCCTTCCCATCGGCGGCGCATCGGCCCGCCTTTCCCACGGGCCGGGCCGGGCCAGCCGGGCCCTCGCCGCGCCGTCATTGTCTTCGGGAGCGCAGCCAAACGAAACAGAGATTTCACTTCCTTCGACCCTTTTTTCCGTCCGGCGGCGCTCCGCCGCTGTCACTATCGCCATCGCAGCTCAAGCCGCTTCCGCCAACGACTCCGCCAACGACTCCGCCAACGACTCCGCCAACGACTCCGCCAACGACTCCGCCCAACACTCCGCCACGACTCCGCCAACGATCCGCCCAACGACCTCGCCAACGACCTCGCCAACGGCCCCGCCAACGACCCCGCCAACGACCCCGCCAACCGACCCCCGCCAACGGGACCCCGCCAACGACCCCGCAACAACCCCGCCAACAACCCGCCAACAACCCCGCCAAATGACACGCCTCGCCCCCCAACGTCCCCGTCGACGACCCGTCAATGTCCCCACAGACTTGACCGCCGACGCCCCGCCCACGTCCCAACCATTCCCCATCCCTGCACCGCACCTCCGCCAGCGGCGCCTCCGCCTCCGCAGAGCGGCGTTCATGACTTTCCGCGCGCTGGGCATGAAACGCGCGCTAACTGGCGCCGCGACAGCCGAGCGGCGCACTGCGCATGCGCGGCGGCGGAGCGGCGCGCGCCCGCGTTTATTCCGGATGAGCTGCGCGCGAAGTGGACCGCGGAGGGCGCGCGCGGGAACGCGCATTTCCTTCCCGCCCGCGTCCGCTCGCGACGTCACGCCGACTGCAGGGGCGCCTCGTTCAAAATCCGAGAGAAAGCCAATTGCAGGGCTTTTCAAAGTCATACATTCACGTCGCGCTAATAATGCAACGCAAATATCTGGTATTACTCTACTTCGTTCGTGAAGTTAGAACTTCACTCTGCCCGCGCGCGCACACACACTTTTTTGTTACACCTCATTTACACCGGAATCCATAAGATCCAGAGAATGTGTTTTTTTAGGAATTGGGAGAAAGTATTCTATTATTTACGTATGTATGTGTTTGGCATTTTATGATCGTAATAATCGCATTTTCGCCAGGAGCGGTGTCCCCAGGCGTAACTGCGAGCTGCCGATATAAGTTAACGTTCTACCGTTATCGCTCAAGGATGTTAGTAACGAAAGCGAAGCAGCTGGCATTTGAAAAAAGAGCATTCTTTCACGGAAGAGACGTACAAGAATGTACCGAAGCGCTGCGAATTGCATACAGTGATCGTGCTCTGCAATGTCTTTCAATGGAAATGTGGTCCTATTTTTATTTGTTATCCACGTCTTAAGAGATTGTTGCGAGCTTGACGTATTCCCAGCAGCGTACCTAGTTTGCTTCGTCTGCCTAAGCTTTTTCTTTCGTCACACAGCTCAAGAAACTGAAACGATTTGTATTAGAAAGTTACAACTTCATTTTTGCCACAACTAGGAATCCAGCCCGGGAGCGCCTCATAGAAAGCATCATTGTTTCAATTATATTGCAATTTATCCGAGGGTTGGGCATTCTCGCATTGGGGTTCTCCAGATTAATGAATTGCATTGGTATGTAATTGTTAAAAGGCCTATGAGAGAAAATTTAAAATAAATCAAATGTAAGAAATTACCTAGTACATCTCAAAGCATTTAAATTAACATATTATTAAATTCTGTCAAGAAACGTTGCGAAACAGTTTTCGAACAACCCCAGAGGTATTTCAGAGTTATTTACCAGCACGAAAGGATACACAGCAAGATCGTTAGACAGGCGATACGTGACTGTGTTTAAAGGTTTCTACCCACATTTCCATTGAAAGACATTGCAGAGCACGATCACTGTATGCCATTCGCAGCGCTTCGGTACATTCTTGTACGTCTCTTCCGTGAAAGAATGCTCTTTTTTCAAATGTCAGCTGCTTCGCTTTCGTCACTAACGTCCTTGAGCGATAACGGTAGAACGTTAACTTATATCGGTAGCTCGCATTTAATTGCGAGTTTGTTGCCGTAACGAGCAAATTGATGGGAATGGGAATCAATAAGTTGTGAACTTAAAAATATGTTTATCAGTCATTACACTTCTAGTACGTAATTTTCACCGCTATTTTAAAAATGTTCCAAGGGGGGTTTAAATAAAAATCAAAGAAATATAAAGTAAGTTCTTAAAAAAACTTATATTTTCTTAACAATAATTTGAAATGTTATTCGAATTTCTATTAGGAAATTATAATTACCTGCAAGGTATAAAAGTGAAAATTTAATGATCAACAGATGACATTTCTCACGACAAAATGACTTCCCCTTCTCGGACGTTTTAGTTTTCAACAGCGTCCGCCGCCACAATAGACTGATAACCCAAAATGCTCGCAGTATATAGCGATTTTTATAAGAAGGGGCCTAAGTGAAAATCACGTGTAATTTAGAGAAGTATCCCTCCGCAGCGCCAGCTGTTCAGCCACGCCTCTTCTTCATAAGTGTTTGTTTACATCTCCCGCGCAGACATCAATATACAGAAGTCTAAGAGTTTCGCTTAGTTTTCACAATCGAGTCATAATTATATACAAAATAAATATGAAAAGCAAAGCACGGGACCACGAAACTCTCTCGAAAACAGCTCGCCACCTTACAACGCAGGAACCACAAAAACGTGCATCTTCACGAGTATGCATCTCATAATCAAAACCTCGATTTTCAAACAAACGTAATATTTATCCCATAAAAACTAAATTCAATGTAATGTTTATTTTTAAAAAATTTACAGAAGAGCACATAGCTCGGCACTTCCTAATTTCAATTACTTCTCGTGGCGCACTATATTTTCGTAGGACGAGAACTTCACAAAAAGAAGAGTCGAAGCCATTTACAAGTTAGCCAACTGCAAAGGAAGGAATGGAGGAAGGAGAGTCTATTAGGTTCAACGACCACAGTACCTTCGGTTGTGTTGCCAACAGTAGCTGTCAAAACGTCCTATTCTTATAAACATCACTCTACACCACTTTCTCCACACAAGTAACAATGCCTTTGTGGAAAAGAGTAAAATGCCCTTCTCCGCCAGCGTTCTCCTTTCGCCGCTTTCATGCGCACTTTGCAGCGATTACTCAGAGGTCGATTGCGCCGTTGGTGACAGCGCCTCCCGCGCTGCCCCCCCCCCCCGCAGCGCGCGCCGTTCAATCGTCCGCGGTTCGATGATCGCGCAGCGAGATCGGCGCACGCTTCCGGAATGAATAATCGAATCACGCGCGGGCAATCGGGTTCGTTCCAACGAACCTTCTCCGAGTTGCGTAACGGGGAGGTTGTTGATTGTTCGGTAACGTTTATCTTGGCATGGGCCAAGCGTGGCTAAAGGATGGATGAAAAAGCGCAAATAAATGACGCGAGATTTGGAGAAAGTCTGAGGAAGAAAATGTTAGGTTCAGTAACAATCTACGCATGAATACACTTTCTACAAACCATACTTATAGAATATTTTCCAATTACCTGCCAATTTGTTTTCATTTTGAGTCAATAGAATTGCAATAATTAATATTTGATATGCATTGCAACTTTTTGGAAGTAACCCTTTTGTTTCGTATGGCTCAAATACGATATCCATTAATTTAATATCCCTAATCACTTACTAACTAAAACAATAGGGTTACGCTGTCAGCAAAATGGTCAAAGCATGATGACTCATCTTACCTGCAATCGTAACAATGCGATGTCTCTCAATATTCGATATATATCACAGCTTACCTGCAACAAAAAAACAATATTATAAAAAGACTGTATTTACTTAAACTACAACAAAGTACTTCAGCGTACTTTAGGTACAATATATTATCGGTTCATACGAACGAATTGTGTGTGTTTAAAGAGAGAACTTTTCAAAAATGGAGATATTCTACCAAAGTGTTCGGTATATACAACATAATAATGTAATAACCTAATGTGTTTTTAGAATAATTCTAAAAGAAAGTTGAGGAAGGTCATCACCATGACGAAAACATTTAAATATTTTATAAACATTCTTCCACCTTATACCTAAATATTAATTTATGGTGTCTGGCAACACAATGACAATGTATTAGTTTCGAAGAAAAGGACATTCGTATGCCATGCAGTGCAGCGTTTTATTTAATTTTTAGACTAAACTCCCAATAGTTTCACTCCTTGTTCCTCCAAATGCAACTCACACCAATCCCATACAAAACACACTTACAAACAAAAATAAATGTATATAACAAAAACAGCATTTCAGTTCATTTACATTCCATTTTGGAAAGTCGCAGGAGCGAGTATATTAACGCGCGAGCGGCGAGTGGTGGCTGCGCACTCCTTGGGACCGGTTCCGCGCGGCGTCTGTTTCCGCTACCGCATTGCCAATGCGGCCCATCTATTCCACGCCGGCGCGCCGCTCAGGCAACTCGTCTTCCTCCGGCGCCGATCAGTCGCCCGAGACGCCCCGCGGGGCGCGCCGCGCGCATGAGAATGGGCTTCGAACCCACGCCCCGCCGCACAGTGGGCGGAAGGGCGCTCAACACGCCGGGAAATTCGGTTGAGCTGAATGAAATCGTGGAAATCATCAATCATTGTGTTTTGAATCGAGTAAATTTAACGAACGACAGGGGCTGAAAACAGTTAATTCGCATAAAAAAAATAGAAAAAGAAATATTTAAATAAATGATGGGTCTTGCGTGTTGACGTCTTTTTCAAGTCGCCAACACCTCGGTGCTGATTTGAAGCTTTATCAGGGCTATGCATCAGAACAAAATATCCGGTTTTAAAACTAATTCCCGTGGTGCTATGTTATACAGTACTTCCAATACTAGTTAATACATTTTTATTTCATTAACAGCAATAAACACATTTAAAACCTACCCCATTTCTCCACAACGCGATTCCGAGCATTATGGTTTTTCTTCCATCCATATTTCTCATATGTGCCTTCTAGTATTTAACAACTTTAACCACAAGAACCGTATTTTACGTGATGCAGAATAATGGTAAAGTACCCTGAATAGTATTAAAATAAATCGTCGACAATTTTCAATATTACTATACATTTTTAAGACTTAAATACTGACAAAGAATTGAATGCCCCAAAGAATTGAATTTTTCCATTTAAGCACGTAATTTTTTTTAAGAATTGCAATTTACTTTCCCCAAATTATTGTTCGGTGTGTGTTTTCATCATTCCATAACTTGAACATTTCACGCTTATAACACTTCCGGTTCTGCGTAAGAAAACTAACAAGTTAGTGACTTCGTCCAAGATGACGATAAACAGGAGCTACCTTTTAAGCGAATGTGAGAAATGAAATAATCGTAGTGAAAGTTTTCAGATGGCAGTATTTACGCGTGTCCACATTTCTTTGCTCACACAACAAAAACACGTCCGGCGTTTTTCTGAAAGTAAGTGCCCTCTCCCTCAGTTCCATGAAAGCTCTTCTGTTGGTAACTAGCATATATTACGTACTATTTAAATTATTGTTTAGCAGTTCTACTTACGTACGTAAGAACGTTGTTATTTGCGACTATCACATTAAAGTGAGTTACAAAGTTCGCCATCCTTCAAGTTTTGTTAGATTCCACCGTAAGAGCATTTAATTGAAAGCATTACATAACCCGTACCATACGAAACAGAATTCGTTATTAATAAACCGCTCCCAGTTGTCTCTTTATTTACTATTTGTGTTTGTATTTCTGGAAGTGCGGATGATACATATTCAGGTTTTTATTCAAGGAAGAGTTCCATTTATTTGTGGAATAAACCGTTCCTGGTTCTAAGTGATTGGAGGAATAGTTCAAATTATATTCGTAGAATTTATTTGCAGGATACTAAAAGACGATCAGATGTTTCGTTTTTGTCACCTGACCACATTTTCAGTAAACAAAAATTCTTCATATACACATTTTAACAACATTTTACGTCGTATAATACAATAAATAACAATCAAATATTTAAAATCATTACTTTTCTTCAAAATGTTTAAAAATATGCATATAAACCTACTTGACAGTTCATCGCTTAATATAACATGTTCACATTAATGAACATTCAAGGCTTATTCACATGACCATTATTCCATGAACAAGCGTATCAGTTATTGAACTCTTTTGTTTATAGGACAACTTATAGGATATCCTCCTTCTTGTAGTCCCATGCATGTATAACCGACCTTGCTTAGTAAAATGAATAGTTTATAAATGCATTATGGCACAGATTATGACGTATTGCTGTAAGCATGGCAAGAAATAATTCAAGTTATCAGCACTATTCAGCAATCTCGCAGCGAGGGAATCCTGGGGAGATGCAGTAGAAACGAACGGCCAGTGAGCATCCGATATTTTTCGCACAGATGTAAAGATTAACCCATGACATGACCTTGTTTCCAACAAGCTTGTGGTTCCAAAGACACGTTGACATTCCAATCAAGTGTAATAGCTTAATAATAAATTTGATAAATGGCTTATTATACAAAAATAACATATGCGAACTCGTTTTGTTAGAATGTCGCTTCCATTACAATCGTATAAAGCGTTAGCTGTTTCAAAACAATGGACTCTGCAGTAAAGCTTCACATATTATCACAAGTTCTCATATAACAACAACAATTCTCGCCATTTATTTGTTCGTCTCTTTCCAGGCACGTCCCCTGCAGGCGATTTGCCCCAGGTGTGCAATCGTGCGCCGCGGCACTTTCCAGGGGCGTGCCCCAGGCGGCGGCGACCTTCTGAGCCGTACGGGCGCAGTCACAGGCGCCGGTCGCAGAGGACTCGCCCAACCGCGCCCGCTGCCCGCGCCCCGCGCCCGCGCCCGCGCCCGCGCCCGCGCCCGCGGCCCGCGCCCGCGCCGCGCCCGCGCCGCCGCCCGCGCCCGCGCCCGCGCCCGCGCCCGCGCCCCGCGCCCGCGCCCGCCGCCCGCGCCCGCGCCGCGCCGCGCCCGCGCCCGCGCCCGCGCCCGCGCCCGCGCCCGCGCCCGCGCCCGCGCCCGCGCCCGCGCCGCGCCCGCGCCGCGCCCGCGCCGCGCCCCGCGCCCCGCGCCGCGCCCGCGCCCGCGCCCGCGCCCGCGCCCGCGCCCCCGCGCCGCGCCCCCGCGCCCGCGCCCGCGCCCGCGCCCGCGCCCGCGCCCGCCGCCGCGCCCGCGCCCGCGCCCGCCGCGCCCG
>BOPP01000159.1:2879743-2941749 GCA_017312745.1 Gryllus bimaculatus | reverse complement strand
CTCCTGAAATTTCACAATCGCAGGGTTAAAATATCCAATAAAGACGCTCTTAATACTCGCACTTTATGATGCTGCGGGTTGCGTCGAGCGCCGTTGTGTAGAGCGCCCTGTTCAGGGGCACTTGAGTCAGCATAAAATCATCACCACCGCGTGTCTATGTGCGCACTCCCATCGTACTATGTCTATATTACTTCTACAAGTGCAAGAAATACGTACACAAGGTTTTATGGCAATCGAATGAACGGCAGCGTATTGAGTTTCAACTAAGAAATATATAAACAATGTTTTTTTTACACATTAGATGATAATCGTAAAAGAAAAACCATAGACAGCGAGTTATCTTTTGTGTACACAACACTCAGTAGTAAGTTTTCAAATTATAAAATAAACCACTGTTCAAACGCTTCATTACTCACTTCATATAAAACTAATAAAACACACTGGGGGCATCCAAAACTCGAGCCAACTTAATTAACGTATGTCACTCCGTATCGGAGGCGTCCAGCGTCGCTCTCCGGGGAGCTCTGTGCCTCCACACTGCCCTGCCCCGCCCCGCCCCGCTCCGTCCTTTCTCGCCCACCCCTCGTCCGGGCGCGTCTAATTAAGTGGCGCGCTTCAGGTGCGGCAGATGAGAGGCCGAGTTTTTCCAGCGGGTCCAGCGGGGGCGACTGCAGGCGCTTGTGGGGGTCACTCACGCGAGCGACGCACGGCCAGATGGATCGTCAGAGCACCTCCGGCACGACATCCGCCGGAAGGGATTGCTCAAGGAGGGAAGTGATTCGAGGCTATTCAGTGTACCTTCAGAGATAGTTCCCGTACGTAGAAAATCGACATACTGGTAATATTTGTAGTAAATGTTACAAAATATCACTTCGTACTTTATTTCTTAATTAATCTTGTTAATTATACAAATATTATATTAAATGTTTCATCTATTTTATTCCTGAATTCCATCTTCTTTCTTCTTCATCTCATATTTTTCATTTTATTTTGTATCCTTATTTTGTACAAGTAAAGTTAAGTGTGTTCGGTTGAATGCACTCTCTTTTCGTCTTTGCCACGTTTCATCCTTTCCCTTTTCGGAGTAACAGAAATGAATAATTTCCTTGTTCATTTTATTGATTTTACACATCGAATTGCGATTAAAACTGGGTGACGTGCATTAATTCCAACATAAAAATCGCATTCCATGGCAAAAAAACGGTGTAAATTACATCAAACGTAAACGTTCCAACGGCTTCAAGCGATTAGTTTACTGCTCGTCCCCCCAGGCAAGTTTCACCTTCTTTATTTCCTTCGCGAGTTAAATTCGTCCGGAGAGAGTGAGAGCAGCGCCCTGGGCCAGCCTCGAGACGCAAGCCAGCTCCATAGGAACTGGCCGGGCGCCACTCAAGCGAGGCACAATGTGTGTCTTGTGTTCGGCGGCTGCGACACAAAACACGCGGAGGCAGCCAGCAGAGGCACATCAGCAATCCAACTGGAACCACTTATTAATGAACCAACTGTGAGGAATTATCGGCGACGCTCGGTGATGACGTCAAGACTGGCTTTATCAGTCAAGCACCTCTACATGATGAAGAGAGTTTTTCCGTATTCATAAACGCACTTCCTGTGCGTTATTTGAAATAACTATTAGTACACTGCTCAATACACAATGATATCAAAATTGCTAAACAATTTTAAATTTCACAATATCGCCATTTACATTATTTTACGAATTAGTACGTGTAAGTATTTTTCACTTATAACACAACACAATTCAATGTATTACGTACCTTTGGCTATATTGTATTATAATTACCTCCATAAAACAACATTCTTCCTTTCTCAAAGTTCACCTCACACCTTACATACATCCTAGAAACCAAATATGGAGTTCTTTGGTTGATATTCGTGTTTATGATGATACTGTTGCACACCATCCGATGAATATTTCATAAAGAATTCAAATTCACATTTTGTTTTTAATTCACTCTGATTAATGATTTAAATAGCATAATTACGAAACAACAATAACCCAAAACAACATTTCTTGAGTATCTTGTGCTTTGGTTTCTCCAAAAAGTTGCATGCTCGACTAATTACTTGAAAACTTCAGCTGCACAAACTTCCTTTAAATATCGAACTTATTTGTACTATTATTGATATTTACAAATACTTTCTATTTGCATTCGAAAGTAAAAAACAAACACTGTCAGTGACAGAGACCAAAACTGGCGAACAAAAAGTTATACAGCTTTGACATAATTAGTTCTCGTATCTGATAAATCCGGCGAAAGAAGCAAATTGTTACATCGGCAGTGCATCCGACACAACCTGCCCTGCTGATCGTGCTCCATTAAGAACAGGATTTGTGATAACTTATTGCAATCAGTTGTCAACGTAAATCAGACACATTCCCCGTCCGTAATCTACATCGGAAAAGGAATAAATACGACGAAACCCGAGAAATTGGAGTGTAGATTTATTTAGGAAATCAAGCGGGTGAAATAAACGACCTTGTATCAAAAATTGTAGACGAGGGTTTAAAATAAGCGTCTAAATATACTAACCAAATATATAGCAAGCTAATTAATACCATTATCCATTATTCCAAACAAAAGTTACAGTTACACTTTAATAGGACGCGAAAGGCATTACTTTTCCCTACTTCATGGCGTGAGTATTATTTTATGTTAAATGCGAAACAAGAAAAAGGCAAGAGATAAATGAGATGACCTACTACGCCACTGCACGAGGCACTTCAGATTATTCATGAACAAAAACGACACACGAACGTATATTCCCTTTCACTAATTGGTTGACATCGGCTTATTAGAAACATCTTTGGACTCGCTCTCTCTTTGAAATGTAAAGGCAAGTGGCGTTCTCCTGACCAGAGAATTTATGGCAAGTTTTTTTTCAAACGATCCATTGATTACTACGACTATTCAAATACGAATAGAATAGAAATCACCCATTTGATACACGTTTGAAACAAGTCATTAAACACCGATACGTTTATTGAGGTTCATTTCATTTGAAAGCGTCCTACTATGACACGTTTGAAAGATTGCTATTAGAGTTACTCCATCTTTGGCTTCTGAAAATATAATCATGAAGTCATTAAGTCACTTTGTAACATGTTTCCTGACAATTACATTTATTTCTTAGGTGAGTTCACTTTTAGAGGAATGAATGAATTCTTCACTTGATTGAATGAATTAAATATGTTATGCGAATGAAGAAACACACAGACATTTACATCTTTAACACATTCAAATGTGTATGAGTATAAATGCTTTGTCTAATTGATGTTTCACAAAACAATTTTAAATTTCTATTTTTTTTCACAAGATGCAGTTATTTGAGGAGACATGTACGAGTACATATATACGAGTTCACCTAAGAGAAAACACATGTACAATGGACAATCTATATTATCCATTGTTTTTTATACTAAGCTTTGTAGACAGAATATCTGACAACAGTAGAAACCGAATTGCATTCTATATCGGCTTGTGATCTCAATGAGTCTTTTCTCCTACACTCATTTAAGCCACAAACACGTAAATACATCATACAACGCCTGGTGATCCATGGCCTACTGTGAGAACACGCAGTTTCGTAGATCTTGCGAATGGTATTCAGAGGACAGAAGTTGACTCTCTTGATTCAATTTTAATTCATTACCTTAATTAAAAATAAATTATTTTGGAATAAATACATCAACCAGCTTTAAGAATTATCAGTAGAAAATAAAATTATTGATAAACTACATATCTCCTTTAGAAATGCTAACAAACAATTTATGGTATCGGTGAAAATAAGCCCTTTATAATTTAATAATAGAAACGAAACCCCATTTAAATATGTAAAGTAATTTTAGGGGACTATTAAGGTATTTTAAAACATATTTCATCAAACTACCGCCAGAATATCGTACTAAAATAAAGCAATCAAAAGACATATTCATAAGGGCACATAGAATTGCGTGAATGCGACATCTCCAAAGGAGGGGAGAGGCCAACTTTCTCTTGGCACCTTCAGAAACCGACGCCCGTCGCTAGAGCTCAGGCGAGAGCGATCTATAAGCGATTGCTCTGGGGAGGAGCCGCCCCTTTCACCCGCTGACATCGCCTGCCCCTTGGCAGCAGCTAGCGTTGGCGCGCGCGGCGCGGGACCAGGATGAAAGTGCCCATCGCCACCCACTCCGCCCCACCCATCTCGCCCCGCCCCTGCCCGGCTCCTCCCCGCCTTGCTTCGCACCCGCTCTGTTCCGTTTTCGCCACATTCCACCCCGCTCCCTCTTTCCTGCCCGTCCCACTCCGCCCCCACCACCCCACCCCTTCCACAACTTCGTCCCGCCCCGCCTCCGCCCCGGCGCCACCCTGAAACCCGTTTCTCCGCCCCGCCGCCAATTCCCACTCGCCCGTTCTCCCTCCCCGCCTCGCTTCGCTCGCGCTCCATCCGTTCTTGACGCCCCACCCTTACCCACCACGCTCCCGTCACACCACCCCTCCCCGGTTCCTGTCCGCTCGCTCCACCATTCCACACTCCGGTCCTCGTCCGCCCCGCCCTGCCCGCCCTGCTCTTCCCCGCTCTCACGTCCGCTCCGTCCCGCTCTGCCCCTCTCCGTCTTCTCTCTCTTGCCCCACGGCGCGCTCCGTTCCCGCTCGTCACCACGAAGAGTCCAACCCACAGCCTGCCGCCGCAGCGGCTATTAGCGGGGAAAGGAACCCGCAATGGGCCAACGATTACCTCGTGTGTGCGTTGCGGACACCAAGAGCGGCCCGCCACAATGCCGTATGTCACTGTCGTGGTTGCGCTCCTGTCAGGGGGGCGCGTATTGATTCCGCGCACGCCTCAACTGCTGTGGCGGTTAGTCCCTCAAGTGCAAGGGACGTTACAACACGGGAGGAGCGGTGTATGTCCCTCCCCAGCCAGGATCCGGCGCCCAACCTACGACTGCTAACGGGGTTTCCCCCTTTCAGGACTCTTCAGCAGGGCACCGCCCCAGCCGGAGAAAGAATGCTCAAGCTCCCGACGTGGTGGTGTGTGTTATAGTTGCAGTTCTGTGTAAGGGTTGAGAGGAATTAATACAACGAAAAGGGATGACTAGTCTGCTTCTACAGGCACCTGGGACGCTATCAATTCTCAATCTGTAGACAGGGTTGAAATTCGACCACGGCTATCCAGCTCGTGTAAAATATTTGCATTGTTTTGGCCACTTATAAATTCCTAAGGAACTGCCCTGGTCATATATTAATTTCGATTATGCAGAATTTTATTAATTAGCTAACCAAATAAAAATACTTAAAGTTGGCCGGCTTTTGAGGCCAGTCGCATTCTGGGGGATGATGTAGCCTGTGCTTTGGTTGGCGCAAGTAATTTACCCAATATTGGTGGTGAGCTATGCGTTATTTTGTTGATGTTACAAGAGAGTGGTACTGGTGTTGGGTTTCTATTTGGTCGAAAGGGACATAATTAATATTCTAATTCGCATTCTCTTCTAATATATTTACGCATATATATAAATAAATTCAATATATCAGATGTCTAAACTCAATTGAAATAATATGTATAGAATCAAATAGATGGAATGTACTGTTCCGAAACTGATGAGTCATCTAGGACAAAATTAAATACAGCAAATCTATAAACATATTACGATGAATACGTTGCTCAGTGTAGTATATCATATGTCTAGTAACTTCAACTAAGTGGAAACGACTACATTGGTGAAATTCACACTAGTAAAAGGCGACAGTAACGATTTTTGAAGAATATCGTGCATAATGTATGTGGTAATAACTCATATAAAACTCTGATATTTATCATAAGAGTATGTACTATCAATCAGTCGTAGAAATTGAACAGTTAAAATTAAAAATAAGGAATTTTGCAAGGAAGAAGTAGGAAATAAATGAGTTATTTCTTATCGACAAGATTATTATACATCGATATTTGTATTTAGCTCATTCTTCTACATAGACAAGACTAAACATAGACAAGACTAAACACAGACAAGACTAAACACAGACAAGAATAAACATAGACAAGACTAAACATAGACAAGACTAAACACAGACAAGAATAAACATAGACAAGACTAAACATAGACAAGACTAAACATAGAGAGGAAAAAAGTCGTCAGATAATTGTGCTCGCATGCCTCATACTTGTAAATTGTCACTTTTACTGCCAGGCCTTTATTCATTGTTCACGTCCATTCCTGTGTAATACCCATGAGGATGTTGTATCGGTACAGTGTTAATACATCTCTTAATCCCTACAGTCATATATTGTGATTGCAAATAGAAATATACTGCTGACCGTTCCAGAGGATTACACGTTGTAGTATACTGCTCTTGCGCGAAGGCAGAATTTGCAAAAATTAAAGCCATTAAATACAGTTAAATCAATTGTGTTTGCAGATTTGTTATGCTCTAAATTTTCGTTCGTATTCTCTCTTCATATTCATTTTATTGCAGTAACAATTAATTTAATATAGGTAATAATATTGTAAGTAGGTCAAATTACATAGTTATCGTAAACCGTAAGTAGGTCATACGGATAGGTTTAAATATTTTTGGATAAAGTCTGCAGCTACTGTATACACAGGCTTTGAGGCATAATAATCCTCAAAACGCCACAAAGCAGTTCCTATCAAGTGTTCGACGCGAACAGCTATTTAAAAAGGAAAGAAGAACACAAATCAGCAATTTCGCAAATAATAATTTACAGAATTCAATAAATAATGCAAATGTAGCAAAAACATTACAAAAATTAAACTATACTCTCAGACTCAAACTTTCATTTCAGAAGAAGGCCTTGCCGTGTATCATTTCCATTAGCACTAGGGACCTATCGCAAGTTGCAAATGCACGAAGAAAGCAGTAACAAGGAAGATTGCAACGGGCGATTCATGACTTGAGGTTTTTCTAATTTACATAATCGCCACCACATTATCAAATCTCTGATAACACTTAATGCATTGTTAACAATCAAAATGACATTCATAACCAAAAAAGATTGGGTGTAATTAATTACCATCTCGTCGCGGTCATAATGGACACCCAACTGAGAGTACCTTAAATGATCGATTATTGTTCACAAACAGTCCTTTTTCTCAAGTGAGCGCATGAGTAACCGCTATTTGGCACGATTTTCCGTTTCTTTTAAGTGTTCCTAATTCACATTCCCTTGAGTTTTGTTTATATTCTTAGAAACTAGTCCATCTACTACGGGAAACAATTACGATTACAATGATTTCGCGGAATACGTTAAAATCTATACGCAACATTTGTACATCATACGTACTACGAAAAGTTGAACGGTTTCGAAAGATAACAAGTCAAGATGAACGCTTTGAGAACGAAAAGTATTGATTGTGTATGTAACGGCTAATTACGAAACATGGGTAATTCCTGAACTAGCCGGTCAATGTTTACATTACCCGTAATGGGTGGATTAAGTCCAAAGTAGAAACAATGACGAAGCGAACATCGGACCTCTGCCGAATGAAGTGCTGATAGTCAACATGAGATGGCTGGGGTAGATGGATGGTTGGCGTCAACGTGACGTCCAACAGCAGATATGTGATAAATAGGAATAAGGTCGTTGGTGGGAAGTCTATAAGTTTATGAAGAGACAAGGTGTATAGTTTCAAGTTCCACTCTATCAGTCGTTTTTTTTCTTCTTTTTTTTTCTTTTTCTTTTCTATTTACACGATACCGCTTAACCTAACCTAACACCTCAGTTAACGCTGCGCTACGCATTGCCGAGGTCTGAGTTGGGGGAATTCAAAAATTAGCCTTAATTCACAGTTAAGAAGTAACGTATTCTCTCCGTAACCACTCGACTATGAAACAGTTGGTGCAAATGGCGCAATGTGTTTCCGATCATTTAAAGAAGCGTTCATTTCTCGTTAGTGACGAACTTCTACAAAATAACTCTACAAGTGAACACTTATTTTAATATTCCCCTTTTCCTTTATGAATCACCCAATCATGATCGGTCCATTTTACTTTGTCTTTTTACTGTATTCAGATAGTTTGTGCTAGTATTTATAGTATCGGTATCGATTAATGGTGGTGTTTATGGTCACGGCCAGTTTGAATCGTACGTTCATTGATTATTTCGTGTTTCAAATCGCATCAACTGCTATGGTCATTCGTTCCGTAAGCATAGTGCATATTTGTATCACGGGAAGTAATGGTGTTCTACCACGGTTAGCGCTGTTTTCCACATCCAGGTATCTGCAACCAACGCGACACCGCCCCAGCCGAGGCACGCTCTTGGTTCTCGACTGATCATCCCTCGTGTGTAGTAGTGTAGTGCATGAAAGAGTGTGTGTGTGTGTGTAATTAAGGGGTGAGGAGAGTACAAAGAAGGGGAAGGAAAGATTGCGTGCAGTCCATATCTCGTTTAATAGGAATCTGCTCCGGCATTTGCGTGGTGTTGATCGAAAAACAAATGTAAATACTATTTATTCTTTTCATTTTGCATTGTATCAGATTACCTCTGATGCAACGCAAATTCTTCCTTCGCAGTTTCGATGAACAAAGAAACTACAGTTATAGGATGTTAGTCATTCACAGTTGAATGACTTTACTTCCATATTGAGATGTTCGATAACAGTTCTTCCTTGCAAAAAATAGGCATGACAAGTAATCACAACTTGAATGTTGTACGATCCACAATGCTATAAACTGCAGAAATTACTTTAATTGAAATAAACACCTAGATAACTCACTTAAAAATATTTTCTTGAACTCGTATTTGAAATAATTGCATCTCAAAGAAAATAAATACGTATCTACATGTTTCACATAATATAATGCATGCCATATATAACATCAAAACCCTTCCGATATCCTCAGTTTATAAGCGGCTTTATTTCGCCAAAAGAGAACGTATCTTACAACGTGTACGAGTAAACAGAGTTTTTCACTAGGTCGCAAGGGTCGACGTCCGGGAATTTCAGGCTGAGAGCAACGAGGGAATAAGGTCGTTTCGGATAATTGAATTCGCTTAACCCGAGGTGACCTAGATCAAACGATGCGCTTCACTGCAAAGAATTTACAATAGAATGGAAAGGCTACTACCACTCTTGTATGAGCAGTTAAATCGTTTTACAACATCGCTTTTATGTTACATGAACACTTAATTGTAACATTATAACTATGTTCAGTCTGAAAAAGAAAAATAATCCGCGCGAAGCATTCAGTTTTACACAATGCTACTCGGCGCGGAACACAATGGTCAAGTTTCCAAGACTCAAACGGCAATAAACAGTTATTGGAACCTTCTACATTATCCCCAGAATAAAATCACGGGTAATTTTACATTGCAACAATAACCTCTTTTTCAAATTGAACTCATTCCAAATTGCAAAATCCGTACTAATAAAATTAGTAAACATTAATTCGAAATGAAACGTGAAAATGATACATAGAACCAATTTCAAAGTATAATTATTTCAATATAATTGAAACAACCTCAAAAAGTAATTTGAATCGAAATTTCGTCGTATGATCCTAAAGCTCATTGATAAATCAAATATTTTGAATTATTCCATGATCATCGCCAGAAGTTAAAATTAATGTGCCATTTAGTTATCGGCGAAATCCTGAAAGGGAGTTTTTAGTATGTCAAAATAAAAAGAATATCACCGAATACATGGGAGACTACATAAAATTGGTGTAATTTATCAATAGGAATAAATGCAAAGCTTCTTAAGGGGGTAACACGTATTCCTTAGAGTAGAGATGTTTCAACATTCACTTCTCCATTTTCAATCTCTTTAACGGTGCCACAGTCTTTCACAACCTCTTGTACAACACACGCCTTTCCACTTATTAAACACCCAGCCCCTCCCCAACGCCGAAGAAAACAACACGATGGCGAATCTCACGAGGCCGGTCAATCGCCAAATCCTCAATCCTCAGCCCGCCCCCACGCGATTCGTTCCAAGGCACCGCCGGCCTCAAATCGCAAGGTCGCTCCGCCCCCACACAAAGGTGGGAACACAGTCAAGGCCGAGGCGGCGGCGGCGTTTAACACTTGCTGCTTCCCCCGGGGGGCAGCGCTGCTTTATGGCAGCTCCGACGCAACAGCCATCGCCGAGGGAAGAGCGCTCGATTGAGACATTCCAGGGAGGTTGTGGGAGCCCAAGGACAACACAAAGGAGTTTTTAACTGGGTTTAAGTGAGTTTTAAACGCATTATATAATCAGTTTCTTACCTCCAAAGTGAAAAATATATCGAGTTCAACGACGGCTTGAATCTTTTATACAAGTCAGGTGTGTGTGTGTGCGTGTGAGAGAGAGACAGAGAGAATGAGAGAGTGTGAGAGAGAATGAGAGAGTGTGAGTGAGAATGAGAGAGTGTGAGAGAGAGAATGACAGAGTGAGTGAGAGAGAGAATGAGAGAGTGTGAGAGAGAGAATGAGAGTGAGTGAGAGAATGAGAGAGTGTGAGAGAGAGAATGAAAGAGTGTGAGAGAGAGAATGAAAGAGTGTGAGAGAGAGAATGAGAGAGTGAGTGAGAGAATGAGAGAGTGAGTGAGAGAATGAGAGAGTGAGTGAGAGAATGAGAGAGTGAGTGTATATCTGTTAGTACGGTCTCGGCTAAGGCATCTAGTTTACAACACACCTAACGCGGAGAGCGTTTTTTGCTTGTTTATCCAAAACTGAAGTCTTTAGAATAATAGCAGATTTTGTTGTTTTTTACTAAAGCTGATTTATATTTGCTGAAGTATTGAAATTTGCTCTGCCAATTTGCAATTTGAGGAAAAGAAGATACAATTGAGCACATATAATTCAAAAACCATAAATTAATTCTTAATTAACTGAAAAAAATAATCTAAAAACATATTAAATATGAACATTCCAATTTTTTCAGCGATATTATCGAGGTCCAGAAGCTCGTTCCTACACTAGGCTGAACTTCAAAACCGAAAGAAGAAACTTAACATACTTCACACCCAAAAGCGTTACCACACATGATGTATTTTAATAAATGCCATTTATAATGCTCTTAAAACTCGTTATAAACTATTTGTGAAAGATGATAGGCTGAAGTTAAAAATAGTTTCAGATCACAAGATTTTTTTTATGGAAACGTCAACACAACAGTGTGATAGTTACTTTTTCTTAAAATAGAAAACACAACGTGCATGATTGCAGTGACGTTTTAGGATCGCTTTGCCTTCCTCAAGAACGAATTCACAGGGTCACATTAAGTCATGTAGGTATGATTTTGTTTTCATATCCCAACTTAATATTTTCCCGCGAAATTCGACCCAACGCAGGCTGCGTCATTTTGCACGGAGGCTCTCTCCACCGGCGTGGAGGAGGCGAGAAAGACATTGTTTTGCCCCTCCCTGCATTGTGAACGCTCGAAAGCTCGTCTTCGTATGCAGATTGGGCGTCGGCCGCCGGGGGCGAGGGTGGGGACGGGGAGGAGGTGGGGGAGAGGAAGGGAGAGGGGGGGCAGGCGGTTTCAAGGAGAAATTGCGAAAATTCCGGCGTGCCGCGTGGGAACGCGCGGGCGTGATATGTGGGCGCTGATGCGTGGGCGGGGACGACACAGAGCGCTTAAGGGAGGCAGCCACGCACCGCTACCTCGATGCCTCGCGGGGGGACACTCTTCGCAGATGGCGGACCGATCGAAGCGACGAGCTTCTGCTACGGCTTACAGGATTGGGCAAAAGTATTAATACCCACGTGTTGCGATGATACAATGTTTAATACGTCGTATTATATTTTTTAATGAAAGTCACATCAACCGAAGGTTCTTAACGACTCTTCAATATTTTACATCTATATTTGATTTTATATTAGTTATAAATGCAGTGCAGTGATTACAATAGGGGATATACAATAGGGAATATTTTGAAATGTGTGGTTGTTTGATTTTGTAAAGGCTGAAAATTCTGGCTTGTGATTTTGTAGCAGTAATCTTGATTATCGATGTTTGTGTCAATCAAGTCAAGTTTGTTAGATCGTTTTGAAGGGTGTCGCGGACGCATTGTATATCGCTGTGTGAAGTGAAATAAATGCATAATTAATTAATTTACAATGCTTCACGTTACGCTTGTTTGGTTCTTCATAAAAATAAGAAAATTTTTAATCAATAAATGCATATTATATCAAACAATTCTGTAAACGTATGGTGGAAAATAATGATGTAAAGGGGTAATCAACGTGGGTTGAGAATTAAATTGTTCAATGTACCCAATGTGATATGATATTTTGGCAATAATATATTCACAGTACTCCGAGCTGGCAAGTGAATGAAAGAATATGTCTCCATAAAGTTTGATAGCTTTATTGATAATTCTAAAGCTATTCCGAAGTTCGATTTTTCTATCACATTTCCAATTAAACTCGAAGTAAATGCATTCTTGCGGGTAAGCTCCTTTATTCTTCCTCGCTCAACAATATTTTCGCTTCAGGCCTTTCAAATGCCACCTGCGCTTTCTAGCAACACAGCTCCATCGCGAGATGACAACCTTGCTGGAATATTGATCATTCCGGTTTTTCCTTCTCGTTCGCCGCGGATCAAAGACAGCCCCGTGCTGCCCGATTGGCAAATGGCTGTAGAGATGTTCGATAAGCGTCGCGAGAGGAGCGGCGGCGCACATGGAAGCGCCGGAGCCGCGGGGTGTCGGCCGCCGATGTCCGCTGCCTTAAGAGCGACGTCGACTTCTGCAGTCGCGTGCAAGGAATCCCGGCCGCGTAAGGGCAGGGCTGCTTCTCCGACCCGTTCTGCACGCAGCACGCGTGCTGTGTCGTGCCGCTGGCGTGCAAGTACGCGAGGGCAGCGAATCCCACGCGAGGTTTCGTGGGGAGAGAATGTTCGTAGGGTCTCTTGTCCTACTTGTCGCAATTTGGATGCAAAAAAAAATTTGATTTGTTCAAGGCTATATTTAAAAAAATATGAAGCTCAAATGGTTTCGTCACAAGATTTTCCAACAAAGTATTAGTACAGTCGCTGATAACCAAGTTGTTGAAGCGACTATAAACAAATTTTTTCAAAAACTATTATTTTGATAGCATCACAATTTTTAACAATTAATGTGAAATTACTCAACATATATTATTTCAAATTCACTGAGAATTTATTACAATTTTACATTTTCTCTCTTTTCGTATAGTTATATTAATATTTATCTCCATCTTCTGACAGTACTAGCCGTCAAAAGAGGTATTTTTTTATAATATGAACGAATTTAACTGTGTAAAATTAACTTTGCACAGTAAAATACGAAAATACAAAAATCTCTAACACGTGATTTTTATGTAATACACAATTTGACAGTTTTGGAAGAAATAACCGAATTGACTGACAAAAAGGGTATTTATTCAGAAGATTTAGGGCTCAGAATTTTAACTACGAATACCTTGGGGAGGTCTGAAAAGTGGGATTTAAGGTGCTAGGACTCACCGTTTATGTACAAGGGAGCAGTGTAACGTGAGTTTCGGGTTGCTCTTGTGCCTACATATTTCATTACAGCGTACTTTAAATTATGGAATTTTTAGAGTTTAAGTCAGTTGTAGACAGAAAGAAATTCTACGTTATTTGTTTGTTAGTTGCTGACGTTTCGTATGTTTAGGCCCGTATAAGAGCTGGAAAAAATATGATATTGTGACACAAGGTTTTTCCCACTTTTTCTCCCTTTATATTAGATTACAAATTACGTTAATGTACAATACATAATACAAAATAATTAAATAATCTTGCCTCCTATGCTAATTTCAACATATTTACTTGCTAAAAAACACGTAGTAAATAGTAGTAGTAGTATACAGATGTCCCAATATGTGGGTCACCCACAACACTTAAAACGGTTCACGATATTGAAATGCTGTTTTCGTTCAACAATGCATTTACAGTTTAGAAGTTACTAGGTTGGACTATAACTGGTGAGACATCCATATACATACATGTATATACATTTAATAAAAATGTATACAAAAATTTGAAGAATTTCTTTCTTTCTACAACTGGCTTAAACTCTAAACAATCCTCACCTTACTTCAAGAAAACGCAATAATTTATATTAAGAGAGCAAGAAAAAACGTGAACTTCAAGTACTATTATGGCATTCTTTTGAAACATGTACATTATCTGCTTGTGATTACACTTGCATTTAGTTATTTTTAAGGTCGATACGAAAACCCCAATATGGGTATACTTCATCCAGATTTGAGAAGAAACTCAGGATTGAAAACATTATGCATAAAGACGATTTGCAGCAAACAGTTGCCCTCGCTTGCGATATAAAAAAAGAAGGAAAATATTTTTAAAAAATCACTCTTCTGGGCGCCACATTTCTAGGGTTAAAACGTGTAATATCGAGCCATGAATACTAAATCTACAAAATCAAGAGCCTTCTGTCCGCCATTTTGTGGATTAGTAACTTTATATAGCATATGATAATTAGGATATCAAGACTAATTTATGCATACAAATACAAGAAAATTTTACAAACCTTTTACACAAAAAGTGGCGAAAATGGCGCCCACAATCCGCCATATTGGATTGCTAGTTCCTTTATATATCCCCTGTCATTCACGCTGTATGATAATGAATGTAAGCACACGATCCATAAGAATATTAGTCGCATCAGTTGGATGGTAGTTGGTAACAAAGAAACCCAGATAAACTATCAGGGAAAAAATAATCCTCCTTTTCGAGTAAAATCTAGTGGCAGGAGTAATCCGAGATGTCGTATTCCAAAGACTTTATTCCTCACATTTTAAATATTTTGGCGGATATTCAATTAATGATGTCAGGAATAACACGGTTAGCGCACAAATCATTGATTCACGAATCGCTCGGTAAGGTCACCAAGGGGCATGCAGAGGGATAGCTGCAAATAGCTAGACCTGCTTAGAATAAGAACAAGCAATTTAATTCTCATATACTGAATTTTTTGTATAAAAACGGGAAGAAGACGGAAACACGACGAAACCAAGATACTTTGTCCACGAAATTCTAAGAAACCATGATGATTCCTGAGGCAGTTTTAATACAATGACTTCAGCAGACGGTTTGGAGGTAGCTATTAAACATTTTAAATTTATTTCAGTTTGGTAAGCTTCGTTACCCAAGCATCATCGAGATGGAATCTCGTGTGAAATCTAAATGGTAATCTTTAAATTTAGAATATAGAATTTATGAACGACACCATGATGTTGGTTCGTCATGACACCGTAATCACCAGTCATTTGTTATGCTCCACTGCTTGAAATGCGTCGTGCACTCTTCACAGGCGTTTGATGGCATGTGATTTGGAGGGGCTGCGTGTGAATTTGTAAATCGCAAGCAGTTAAGTACCAGATCTGCGTAAATTAAAGTGCATCCGCAACTAATAAGATAATTCGCAAGTACTTAGATTTTTTTGATGCATCTTGCGTAAATGCATCATATAACATGCACCAATAAGTAAATGTTGCATTTTAATTATTCAAAAGTACGATAAGTAAGATAATATGAAATAATCTGTATGCATAAATCTCGTGTCTTCAGAATCTTTCAAAAAAAAACTAGTGCATTAGTACGATAAATATTCTAATGGAAATGAGCTGTTATTGCAGAGGAAAGTGATAATGCACAACTTTCACCATAAAACTGGTGGCCCTAAATGCAACTTATAAGGAATAGTCATTACTGCACATGCAACCAGCAGATACTGTAATGCAAATATAATTACAGATGAGATAGTCGTAAAAGGTATGGCATGCATTTCATTTAGTAGTTTAACATTTTGGTCTCTATCGTACATTTTTTAAACGCAATTCCGATTAACATCTATATACCATTTACAAATTATAATCATACTCTCATACGTTAATAATACAATTATGAAAGTAAAGGCTTGGAAGGCTTTCTACACTGCAAGTATTAATGTTTAATATCGATAGATGTAATAATTTGCAAATACACAGCATAATTCACAAAAAGATAACGAAAAGAAAATATAAGTATTGGATTTGTTTTAGATAGCCATAATATTCTTTTGTAGCTCTGAAAAGATGTAATGCACCGCTGAAATTTTGAACAGGAGATCCTCTAAGTAGTTATTTGAATTTCTCTTATGAGAATAACCTTTCCCCATTCGTAAAGAGAGAATTACTTAAAAACAGACAATTCCACATTTCATATCCCTGAGTCGGTTGAGATAAAATTCAAATCAAAACAATCAGAGCTTTTTCTTTTTCAAAAAATGCGAGAATTTGAATTCAGTAAAGCAACGGTCCATAGAAGTTACCGCTTCATCTTCAAACTTTTGTTTTACAACACCGCGGGATTCCCAAGCAATTGTTGTAATAAGGAAGTAAAGCTTACCATTCTCAGAAGTAAAACAAAACCTCTCCATCAACGATGCAACTGAACCTGGAAAGCTGTCCAACAAGTAAGAAAATTGAAGCGCGCTGTCGCAAATCACAATTTTGCACGCGGCGCCGCAGCGCAATCTGTCGACAACCTGCCGCTCCGATTGCCACCTAACGGTGGACGCAGTTCAATTTTTATCGCGCTGCTCCGTTGTTTTCCGCCGCAGGCGACGCCAGCGCTGTCAAAGCCCGCGCCTGAAGCAGCGGAAACAACAGAGCATCGCTCGCTTATAAGGGCAGGAGGCGGCGAGCTCCGCGATGCGCCGGCGCGAGAAACAAGAGACGGGCGGCGCGCGTTCGGGCTGTCGCTAGCGACTCCCTTTTGTCGCTGAGCACTTCTGAAGCCCGCGGGCGCAGGGTTCTCGTGGAAATGGGGGATGGGTGAAGACGAGTCGCAAGGCAAAACTGTAGGGCGTGTTCTAGAAGGGGTATCGACCACACAACTGTACTGAAAGTTGCACAGAAGCTGCTTCTGTGTCTCAGTGTTACTGTTAAATAAAACACTGAATGGAAATATTTCGGAGATGACTTAACAGAAAGGTGCGGCAAAGGAGAAGTAATAGTCATTTTATTTAATTAAATTTCAATTAAAAAACGCAGAGAAATGAACCATAATATTTAACTAGGTACTACAATATTTTCTGTTTTTAGTTACATTATCACAAATCGTTTTTTTTTTTTATTCTAAGAGTTCACTTTATATTTAACCAAATGCAATATGCAGATCGGCTCCAAACGACTCAAAATCGATTCGGCATATGTGTTGAGAACGTGTGAAAAAATTAACCTTAATTAGATGACGAAACAATATTTGGAGCAAAATTCTAGAAAGAGAGTATCAGGGAACTGGAACAGAACTGCGTTACAGGAATAACGGCGACAAAATACAGATTATACAGAGCAATACGATATTGTCATTGTTGGCTACTAAAACTGCTGAAAAGAAAAACTGATTGAATCAAATGAGAAAGAGGAAAAGTACGATAAGTAAGTCGCTAAATGACAGATTTATGATAATTCCAAAACGTGCAATCTTCGTACAATCATCGGCAAAATTACGAATGACTTTAGAAGTTCTCAAAGTCTCGACATAATCGAGTTATGTGAAAATACATACAAGTTTGCAAATGAACATGGGGATTTTTGTGAGCATTATTTTTTGTGCCATATTCGTTTTCCAAAAACTATACCTATTTCATTGAAGAAACAATGTAAAAGTCCCTATCGTGTGATTGTTTTAGTGAATCCGGACGCATCAACTACCGAGGTCATTAGTCCCTTAAGTGCAGTCCATGTCTTTTCCTTGGGACGTGGCGGTGATCTTTCGCCTCCAGATGTCGAGTCCGAAGCCGACCTCCCGTCGGCTAGCGGGGCTTCCCTCAACCAGGTATCTCCCACCAGCGGGGCACCGCCCCATCTGGGACAAGCTCTTGTCTCCTGACGGGTGTCCCGGCATGTGGTAGTATAGTACATGTTAGTGTGTGAGGAAGTATGGATTAGGATATGACAAGGAATAGAAAGGAAAGACCGCGCGCGGTTTGTGACCGGTTTCTTAGAGTACAGCTCCGGCATTCGCCTGATGTCGATCGGAGAAACCTCAGAAAACTACCGATCAGAGCAGACAGCGACTGAAATCGACCGAGCAGACAAGCCAGGATGGAAAACCCTGCCACCAAGTTGGCCTAGTACCTCCCGATCAGAGGCACAGTAGTGGCATCAGTCGACGCCCTGAGACACCTCTCCTGGTCCCTATCGTAAAATGCAAGTACACGAGAGAGGCCGCGTGCCTGCACGAGCGACGCAGCGAGCGACTGCGGAGAAACCCATTGCAGGGCGTCGTCTGAGCTGGAGGGTGCCGCGACGCGGCCGAGAGCCAGAGGAAGGGCGAGGGGCGCCGGGAACGCCGAGTGCTCCAGTGACGGTGGCACAATGGGCGAGGGCGCGGGCGAGGGCGAGAGTGGATCGTGTCTTTGTGAGCGGCGGCGCCGAGTGCTAATGATCCAGCCGCGCTCATAACGACGAACAGCGGCCCAATTACGGAAACGGCGCCAGCCCCGCCGCCCTGGGCGACGGCGGCGGGCGGGCGGGCGGGCGACCCGCGCGTGTCCGGCCGGAAAGGGCGACCCCGCGTGTCAGCACGTGTCGCCTTCTCAGGAGCACAGAGATGGAAGAACGGCACGGAAGACGCGGTTATGATCGCTCCGAGAACGCGTATCTTCAAATCCAAAATTTATGTTGTTTTGGTTTCTTAATTATTGACATTCAATTTTTAAAGTATTAGTAGCAAAAGGTGTGTGGGACGTAAACCATTGTGTGGATCGCAGCTCTACTAAAAATTAAACACTGAGAAGCACCGAGGGAATTTGAAATAAAGTAATTTCTTTAATGCATATCTTCCATAGGGATTTCCAACTCGCCCGCATCCTGTCTAGAACCCTTCAATTAAGTAGATGTCCGCCGTGATTAAAACGATCAAAGTGTTCCGACAACCAACCCTTCTTTTGGGTTTCTTGATGTACGGAAGAAAAGAACCCTAAGAAGATGAAACGGTTATCAGTAAAATTTTTTAGATGCGGATGAAGTACTGTAATTGAAGTTACGAGACTGGCATGCCCATTATCACGATGTGCTCACGTGTCAGAACTTCCAACAAAATGAAGCGATGAGAAGCTATTTATTATCCTCATATGTTTCTCTTGCCACTACATTACAATTTCGCTGCCACGAAGTTATTTCTCTTTGTTCACGTTCTCGCAGTTCAAGTTGCGTTCTCGCAAATTATGGGTTAGTTACAGCGTAGGCAAAAAAATTCCTTTGGTTCAGGCGGTAAACCACCGTTAAAATTGTATTAATCAAACTCGAAGTGACTGACAAAATCGTGCTGCGGCCTACTTGACCTCACATTCATCAAAAATACTATAAAAAATGTAAGTTATTCAGGTGCTGAAAAGTTTTTACAATACACACTGTGACTGCCAGAACTCATCATTTAAACGGAAATTAACGGGCTTATAATTAAACACAGCAATGACAGAAAAACAGCAATTTTAACACAGTTTAAAATGCCAGCGTATTAAAAATAATCTTAAGAGTAAAACGTTCATACACACGTCGATATTATTCGTTTGTTGACATTAGATTACAGCAAACATTTTATAGAGCTGTTTTGGGCTACTCTCTCACTTCAACAGTTTTCCCATACGAGTTTGCTCTATACGCAGTAACCTCCAGAGGCATTTGCCAGATTAATATCCCTTCCTAAGCATTTCACTTTATTTAGGACCACATTCACACAAGAGCAACGTCGAGACCGCAAACTTTCCATAAAACCTCAAACAATTTTCCGCAGAAACGGAGGAGGAGCAGCGGTTGTTGTTGGAGCAGCGGGCGTTAGAGGCGTCTCCATTTCGTTGACCGGCGACCTCCATTTCGCGGCTGTGCGCGTTCGCATCTCCGCCGTCAGGGGCGTTGCCCGCGCGCCGCGCCGCGCCGCCGCCCTCACGACCCCAACGCCCGGAGAAACCCCTGGTTCTTTACTCCTTGTTGGCGGCGGTACGGCACAGATAACAAATGAAATTATTTTATTACGAAGGACACTTTCAGTTTGGGTCATCATTCTTGCAAGCCTCGAGGTTTATTTTTATTTTTTGCAGTGGCTCCACTGATTTAATCCGACCGCCCGCCCGTTCGCCCCTCCGTCCGTCCGTCCGTCCGTCCGTCCGTCCGTCCGTACGTACGTACGTACGTACGTACGTACGTACGTACGTCAGTCCGTCCGTCCGTACGACGAATATCTCTTTCGATTCTTTTCGGCAAAGCAAATCTTTGGGATCAGTTCTTGACCGGTTCCTTCCTGAATTTCCGAAATAATTCTAGAAAAAACAAACACACATGTGTTTTATGGTTTTCTAGTACGGAGTGTCGGCCTGAGCCGCACGTTGTCAAAGAATCATATTACATATGATTTGACAACGTTTTTTTGACAACGTGAATTGATTCGTGGAAAACAAACAAGAGAGAGATATGTTTGATGTATGAAGGAGTTTACAGGAATCCTCTACGTTTGTTCGGAAATAGTACATGTCAAAAAGTATTCATTCACAAATTCCATAGATTGCTAAAAACATCCCAGAGAAGGCTGGAGAGAGTATTCCGCCAATTTTAGTAGTTATAGGAAAGGAAATTCTCGAGTATATTTGTGTTATTATGGTTATTGATGCAAAATCTATGCAAAACCACTAATTTTGCTTCCCTTGGCAATTCTACTGATTATAAGGACTGACAAGGAAAGCTGCAAGTTTATTACATAGTTGATTTGGTTCGCCGAGAACACATTCAATTTTTCACATCGAGGTCAAGTTAGGGCGACTTGAGGCAATTATACCAAGTGCCGCACTCTTCTCAAGTGACTTTCACAAAGTATGCCAATAATGTAGCCATCTCCCAACACGAACCGCATTCAAGCACTCAATATTGGAGAAATGACTGATTTCTCTGGCATTGACATACTTTCAATGGAATACAGACCGATTTGTTCCGATTGTCCGTCCAAACCTCAGTAATGTGAAACTACGTCATATTGAGTGGAGAAACTGCATGTCAAACTTTATTGATAAAACGATTTGTCACAAATGACTATAAACAATATAAAACATAGCCCCAGGTAGCCAAGAATGTATTAATAGAAAACATTTATATTTTCAAATTTCAATATATTTCTTCTAGAGTTACTAATAAAGACATCTCAACAAGTCAGCTATTTATCGTGTTCGCAGATTTATTGATAGACATTGCGTAATACGAGAAGAACTTGTCGTGAATTAATTGTTGTTGTTCCTGCTAGTAGATCTCCTTCAAACGACCTGCCGACTTGCGGTGTAGCAAGCTATCAAACTACGTATCTCCTCATCGTCAGATGAAAATGGCCATAAGACCCATTTTGGAAGATTTATAACGCAGGAACGAGATGATAAGCTTTAATAGAGCATAATAAAAGAGAATGAGTTATTCTCGCGAACTAATACATGCAAATTATGCCTCCAAATTATGTCCGGTCCAGTCGAACCGGAATAACGCTTCACAGACCAGGACTGCTCACGACAAAAACTCGTGGATGCGTTCTGCGGTCTGTCTCGCTATTGCCGGTGGTAACTCACTTCAGTCCCTCTGTCCGGAAAGTCCTAGGTTCGAGTACCGACGGTGACAGGTTGAATTCAGTCGCTTTCTTAATGAAAATTCTAGCGGCCGGCTCCTCAGATCGGATGTTTTCCCGTGGTTTCTGCTTTCAATAACAGGCGAATGCCGGAGCGGTACCCTAACAAACGGGCCACGAACCGCGCGCGATCTTTCCTTTCTATTCCTTGTCATATCCTAATCCATACTTGCACTTACACTAACACGTACTACACTACCACACCACACGGGAGACCGGTCGGGAGCTTAGAGCTTGTCCCAGCTGTGGCGCTGTTGGGAGATACTTGGCTGGGGAAAACCCTGCTGGTCGACAGTAGGTCGGCGCCGCATCCAGCGAGAGAAAGATCACCTCCCGAGCAAAAACATGCACTTCACGTACGGGACTAATGACCCTGGTAGTCGAATAGCCTGGAATCACTAAAATAATCAATGAAACCGACGGTAATCGCCGAGAACATTCCCTCCAGCCATCGTGTAGCATGCGGCAGTTCAAACGGGCGCAGCGCCCCGCCCCCGAGGCCTGTCGCAGCGGAGGGCGGACCGGTCCACGTTCGCCCGGCTCCGCTAACTGACCGCCCGCCCCCGGACGCACTGGGCGCCAGGGCCGGGCTCCGGGGCCGGAAGTGACCTCGAATCACCGCCGGCGGTTCACCAAGCAAAGTATACTGAGGAAGAAGTGTAACTCATAATGTGTGCATAATTGGAATGAACGTGTTTGTATGAAAAATGGAAAATATTATAATAAACTTGTGCTATTGATTGATTGATTATTTCGTGTTTTCAGACTTGACAACCGCTATGGTTATTAGTTCCGTATGTGTAGTGTATGTTTTATGGGGAGTTGGCGGTGTTCTTCCCCTGAGGGTGGTGAGATATGGCACCGACTTCTACTTCGACTTGCGGCGTTTCATCCAACCAGGTATCTCCCATCAGAAGGGCGGACTCCAGCCGGGACAAGCTGTAAGCTCCTGACTGGTCTCCCGACATGTGCGGCTCTGTAGTGCGTGTAAGTGTAAGTATGTGGAGGGGGTGAGGAAAGGGCAACTAAGAGGAAGGAAATATAGCTGTCTCTTATACACATCTAGATGGGGGGGGGGGGGTACTGCTCCGGCATTCGCCGAGTGTATGGAGCTGCCAATCAGATAGAGTTCTGCCTCCGGCGGGACTCTAACCCTAAAATATTCCGGTCACAGGAACTGCAGTCACATCAATCGATACCCTGAGACATATCAGCCAGTTTGAACCGTCTTATTAAGTGATTTGTGGGTACAAATAATCGTGTATGCAATAAACATCTACAATGCTACAGCAAACTGAACACTTGCTTGGGTCGTTTTTCACAATAACACCTGAACGCTTTACAGGTTACAAGAACTGTAATGTAATTTTTAAAAAGAAAAGTGGTGTTCTTTGTTGATTGACGGTGAGCCGTCGCGAGAGTTATTCTCAGCGCAAAGATATTTTTAGCATAAACAGAGAATTATTTGAAAATCGTAAATCACCCGAACAGTCAAGGAACTACTTAGACTGAAATTTTCACACTTTAATCACCGTATTTTTCTTATCACTGGAAGTAGAATGCCATTTTTATACACATAATGTGTCAACAAACGAATCAAATTAAGTCATATTTTATTTTGTGCTTCTAAAAAATTCCTCATCGCTGAGACTGTAATATGTAATGAAAAGTGGCGGAGTGATGAAAAATATATATAATTTCATTTTTGGCCATGAATAAAAAATTAATCACAAAAAAGTCGATTAACTGGTTTGTCGATTTGAGTAAAGATGAAAGTGCCAAAATAATCTTGTTAGCGACACAAACACAAAGTATCATCTATAATTAGGAGCCTCAGAAGTCACAAAATTGGTGTGACGAACTGTAATAATTAGTAACTTCGAGTTTTTTCATAGAGTCACCAAATGCTACTTGTTTCAACATCATTAGAAACAATTTAGTTCACACTCAAACACTGAAAATAACAGCTTCTTTCCCCGCCCAATCCATTAAGAGACAATTACAGGTAGCTGTAACGACCTTCATAGTAGCGTACAAAAAGATGTGCAAAGGGAACCTTAGTTCGTTCGCCTTCATTTTTTCAGGTCAATTCAGTTAAGTGGCCCGACACTCTCTAGTCAATGGCACTCGGAAAGAACCACAATCACAAGTGATTACTTGTCGAGACAACACAAAATTTCTCGCCAAAGCCGTCAAAACCGAATGAAGCGGAAAATTTCGGCAGTTCAAAGCTGAGACTGTTCTTCTCTAAAGTTTTCGTTATTTATGTTCGTAATATCGATTCAAGATCGCCACTCTAAGAAAATAACCACAAATCATGCTCCTTAATTAAGGTAATCGCTCGCCCCCCTCTTTCTCTTTCGGCTGGCCACGCAGGTGCCTCCAGAGAGAGCATGTTTGAGGGCAGAGAAGCCTCTGACACGGTTTTTCAATGTGCTTATTTTGTGCGGTTATAATCGAAAACCCCGTTCGGAAGCAGTCGATTGGCCTCAACGCAACGCAGCGGCGAACGATTAGGCGAGCGATTTGACCTGGGCCTTCGGGTAAAAGTAGGGAAATGATGTGCGGAAGCTCTTTTAGCTCAATCTCTACCAATCAATTTGGAGCCAATCCACTGTCGTATTTTTCCGTCACCTATACCTTCATAAAAATAGCTTTGTGAGAAATAATAAGTGTGTGTAAGTGGACAATTCTTTAAAATTATTTTCCAAAATGTTATCAAGATCGTCTTTCTGTGTTGTCTACGATGTTCAAATTTATCAGTATACGCGAAATGTTAAATCGACTTGCTGAGATATGCAATTTTTAAACTTGAAGCATCCTAGTCATTCAGTAAAGGAACAAATTCGTAATCATATTTTTGCATTTTTAAAGGAGTTCTAATATATAATATAGTCTTTTTGGGTGGGATTGGGCAATTTAGTAAAGTAGCTATGCTGCACCTATATGTGCTGTTATAATATTGATAATTAAGCAACATTTTGTCAATATTCATTGACAATCGCTGTTGCCAACTGGGAGATTGCAATATGCAATTTTCGTATGGCAAACTTGCAAGTTCATAAGTGATCAGTTTAAGGGCTCGGTAAAACAAGAGGGCACCCCCTTTACAGAAATAAAATTACATTAATACATGAATTATAATGTAATTTTATTTCTGTAATTATAATTTTGGCTTTGAGGTTGATTGCTACGCAATCGAAACGATCTTTAGCAAAATCTATTTTTTGATACCAGACACCTTTAATTTACAACATATTTAATTATTAGAAGGTATCTCCCTCACCAGCGATCTAATTAATGCTAATAATTTAGTTTCATAAAACATATGGGATAGCCCTTTATTTTACTGAGTCCTTCAATTAAACACGCCGAATCCATTAGTAGGATCTTTCATGCAACGCTTTCCGAAGGGGCTCTGCGCAGGTGCGTGGGGAAGGGAGCGGCGGTGACCGCTGGGATCTGGAGTAGTGGAGGGAGGGGGAGGGGGAGGACGAAGAGGCAGCACTTTCTCCGAGGGGTGGGCGGGTGGAAAGGGGGAGGGGAGGGGAACCTTGCGCGCACTTGGCTCAGCGGGGCAATCGCCGCCGTTCTAACCGCTGCGGCCACGCCCCCGACGTGGGAGGAGACGCGTTCGCTTCTCCTTTGCGTCATTATTATTATTATTATTATTTTATTATTATTATTATTATTATTATATTATTATTATTATTATATTGATTGGATTAGGCCATTACTGACCACGATACACGATTAACTTGAGTACTTTTTCCACGACCGCTTTTTCAGCTGTATCCCTCAGTACGACAAGGTTGTTACGCCTCGAAGTGTAGAGTATGAGACGATAGGATGATGAGTGAAGGGACAACCAAGGGACTCGAACCTGCTGCCTCCTCTGTGCAGACGACGGCTGCCGGTACCGTGTGCGACACGGGGCCGACAATCAGAATTATTATTATCAATATTATTATCATTATCATTATCAATATTATTATTATTATTATTATTATTATCAATATTATTATTATTATTATCAATATTATTATTATTATCAATATTATTATTATTATTATCAATATTATTATTATTATCATTATTATTATTATTTAAGGAAATTCAGTTCTTATGCCGATTGCCCCTCCTCTCGAATCCATTACTATCCAGAATCTAGGTATCTCAGATCCTACGCAGAGCAGTGTCCATCAGCATGACTTTCTGCAGCTGGTATGCTAAACTGGTAATGGAGCGTAGGACAATCTAATACTTCCTCAGGTTTCTGGGTTTGTCTCTAAGGTCCCTATTACTTTCTGGGACAACCATGGCCATACGTTTCCAGATTCCTTTCAGCTCTGTCTGGAGATAACATTTTGCGATTTTTTTCTAACTCTTGATCCACACTGAAATCTGCTGCGAAGACCAGTCTACTATCCATGCCCCGTTTTTCTTCAAAGACGGTGTAACCTGTCATGTAATTATCCAACCGATAGTCTGCATGTATCTTAAAATCCCAGAGTATTTTGTAACTAGTGTTTTTATGTACCTTGTTTAGTTTGCGCTTCTATCATTTATGGCTGCACGGCAAATTTTCTGCACAGATTTCCAGATCACATGGTTGTTTCACTCTTTTTTCCAAACAAACAATTTTACTATGCTTTTCATTTCACATTGTTCAGCCTTTTGATTCCTTCAGATGTTTAGTTTGGAATCACACGATGCATAACAAAGCAACTGCAGAGCTACACAATGGCTCACTTTAAATTGGATGTAGGAAAGTCAATCGAGCACCCCGGAATGATTTATTGGTAAATGAGAAATTAACGTGATGTGTGAGAAAGGAAAAGAGAGGGTACCGGTTTTATGTTTTGAATTTGGAGTTCTCTGAGGCCAACATGACAATGCACGATGCCGGGGATCCATTTGCATGTGAAACGGTAACCAGTCTGTGTAACCAAAATCATGCCTCAAATGGAGATCACTAGATCAACAGTAGTAAACAGTCGCCGCCGTGAAAATAATAAACTGAGATTCTCATGATAACGTATTCTCAACAATTGATTTTTCATACTTGTAGGTCTCCCATTTCCTCATAATTCAATAATTTACAACCATTTTGATGAAAGCATGAATTAAATAATTTATCTTTTATTTCCATCTTATATTTTTTAAGTTTATCCTAAATGTCAAATTTTCTACCTCTTACGGGTTCATACTCTCGTTTTATACGTCAACATTTCTGCCTCGATAATTCTTTTAAGAGATCTAATTTGTTTTATCCTCTCAGGAATGTTGAACCTAACCATAGTCATTCAACATACAAATGCCGACATCACACCCACATAATCTTCACTGTCAACTTTGATGACATCTGACTTTTTTACTGTCAAAATAGGTAGTCTTAAAAGCATGTTCTTGTCCGCAAACGACTGCGGCGTTCCCGTAATCAATTCTGAAACCTTCCGTTACTTTTTGACATGACACGTTTTTTCTCTCACAAAATCGTAAGAACCATGTACAAGAGCAGGATTTAGATACATAGTATTAGAGAGGCATTTTCTACAATGACGAGTAACGTTCACATGAAAGCACCTACTGCCACACTTCTCAGAGGGAAACACACGAAGCCATCGGCAGCTCAGAGCTTGACCCAGCTGAGGTGGTGTCTCACAGGAGGATATACGAGGATGTGAAAAAAAACAACTGAAAGCCGTGTAAGTGTAGGTCAGCACCTGAGGGTACATTCTAGCGAGGAAGGAACACTGTTACCTCCATTGATACGAGTATAACACTACACATACAGGACTAATGATCTCAAATGTTGACGCGCCCATAAACAAATATTTGCTCTCTCAAATTTTTGCATATTAATTCATTGATTAATTGATATTTTGGAGTACGTCAACTGCTTTATTCGTTAGTACCGTTAGTATAGTAGTGGTGGGGGTGGTGTTTTTCCCCACTCAGATCCGGACCCGAACTACACGCCGGCTTGCGGGAATCCATGTCCAGTTTTTCCCCTGGTCGATCACCGCCCCCTAACAGGGAAAAACAATAGGGTCCCGAATCGTCTCCCGACATGTGCGGTAGTGTAGTTCGTGAAAGTGTATGCGTGTGTGTGTGTACGGGGAGAGGTTAAAACAAGGGCAAGAAGCGAAAAATCGCGCACAGTCCATGGCCCGTTTGTAAGGTACTGCTCCAGCACTCGCCTGTTGTTGATCAGATAAACCACAAAAACTACCGATCAGAGCAGCCCTCCTGATAGCGGCTGAGTTCATCCCAGCTGTCTAGCTAGAGTCAAAAATCAGCCACCATCGGGATTCGAACCCCAGGACCTGGCCAGAGTCGCTGCAGTCAGCGGCGATGCTGGCTCTGAACTGAACTCAACCGGTTTCGAATATTACGATTAATTTACTTCATCGAAGGCGTCCGAGTTGTGGCTGGTGGCTGGTGCTGTGGATGGTGGATGGTGGAATGTGGATGTGGAGTGGGATGGTGGAATGGTGGGATGAGTGATGTGATGGTGGATGGTGATGGTGGACTGTGGATTGTGTATGGTGACTGGTATCTGTGGATGGTGACCTGGTGACTGGTGACCTGCGTGACGTTAGTGAACTGGTGGACTGGTTTTATTGGGGGGGTTCGGCGGGCTTCTTGGCGGGTGAAAAATGCTCTAGGTGCAATGTGGTGGCCGGGCGGAGCCGCCGGTGGCCGGGTGGTGGTGGAATGGTGGATGATAGAAAGAAAACATGCCACGTGGACTGGTCCCGACCACTATGACAGTGGATGGTGGATGGTAGTGAGCTAAATGCTGACTGGTGCTCTATATGGCCCACGAAAAGCATTGGGATCGCGGGCTACTCCAAGGCAAAGTATCAAGGCTGTAGACAGCCGGATCCCAAGATTAATATGCAAAAATACAAGTGGCCGGTGGAAGAGGTGGGCCCCAGGCAAATATTGGCTTGTTTATGGGCGCGGCGGGGTGGCTAGGGATGGTGGAGTGGATGTGATGGTGGATTGTTGGATGTGATGATGGTGGATGGTGGATGGTGGATGTGGCTGGGGCGGTGGCGTGCAACATTGGAGGCATCATTAGTGCGCTGTATGGCTTGTGATGCTCGGTTGGCCGGTGGCCGGTTGGCAACTCGGTATTCAGATGGACGTGAACGATGTGTTGCCGTTCCCCTGTTAGAATGGCCTTACCCTCAGGTTGGGCCTACCTACACTTTACGACGTGTCTCTCAGGTTGCGTTTCACATCCTCGGGTTAGTGACCTCCTGCGTGGCGCTGTGAGAACACCACCTTCAGCTGGGTCAGCTCTGACGGTAAGCCATGGCGCCCTTCGGTGCGCGTGGGTAATCTGGTCCCCTGGATCTGAGGGATGACCGTGACGCGCGGAGAGGTTGACGTGGTGACGGTGGCGGTCGACGGCGGATAGGTGAACCCGTTGACGCGGAGGTGACGCAGTAGTGGGACGGTGTCCGGTTGATCCATGCAGTGGCCGGTGCGGTTGAAGTACTTTACTCGTTCGTGTACGGCGGAGGCGGCTGAGCGCGGAAACGATGCGCTGAGCCGAGGCGCATCAGGAGAGGCGCGAAAGTGCGGCCGTAGTGCAGCGCGTGCTGCAGCAAATCCTGCCGCGGGCGAAGCTGCTCGAGGCACGAGCCGGCCCCGCGGAGCGTGAAAGTACACAATGAAAGCAGTTGTTCGCCGTCTTGTCCGCCTCCAATATGTCCTCTTGCCCCCGCCCCCCGCCCCGCCCTGTCCACGGAGATCCCCCAGCGCCCGACGTCTCTCTGCCTCGGCGGTCAGCGACACGGTCACCCTGACCTGACGCGAGCGCTGCAGTGAAATATGTAAACACTGCGTTCGAGCAGAACAATGTGAGTCGAAAAGAACCTTTGAAAAAGACCCGTTGACAGTCAACGTGCATGTTGTATGCAAAAAAGAGAAGGACACACTTTGTGATTATATTTTACGTTATTTAGCCAGTATCACTAAAATGGTCATCACATTAGAGTAACCAAAAAAGAAATGACATTTAAAATCTACGAGTGGTATCGAAAAGGTAAATAACAAAAGTAAAATATCTTATATCTTCGTTAATTTTCTTAATACATGTGTTTACAAGTACATATATCGACGTGCATCTTCCATATTTCAATTCTATATGAAGTTGGCTCACCTTAAATTGATTTTCTCTCCTTTGTATCTCCCCAAGTCATTTGCACGCGGCGATTGGTTAACGGTTAGTGTTATACCCAATTGGGGGCTTCAATGCCGGTCCGAAGCGGTGATTTAAAGCCCAAAAATAAATCCTCAGTTACTACGCTCCGGCCCTTCGGAGCGTGTAGTAAAGCCGGCATGGCCCATGTTAGTCGAGCATTTACTACGCTCGCAATGTCAAAAGATCCTTCAAAACCTAAATGACGCCTCTGAGCTAAATTCAAATCGCCTGTTTTCTCGCCCAAGATAATACCTCTCGTTCTCTGCCTAGATGGTGAAAGGAGCGTAGCGAAGAATTTGAGCTGGTCAGACGGAAGAGCGACCGAAATGGCCCCGAGTCTCGCCTACGTCAAATATAGTGGCTTCATATTACAAGTCAAATTCAATTTCAATTCAATAAGACCACGTTCCTTGAGTCAACCAATGCGGATGGTGACGATTGAATACGAGTCTTTTTGAAAGTCAATCGTTGCTCAACGTCCAGCGATCCAAAGGCGAGGCAAAAGCCTCCTTCATCTCTGCTTAATTTTATTACGTCAGTTACTTAGGCAAACAGCGAGTACTATTCGGGTCATGCAACGAATATACCAGTTATTCCCCTCACATGAAATGTTGGACGAACCAGCTTCGCAATTCCGAGAGACTAGTCTCTAGTGAGCCACGATGCCGACATTATCTGATATTTTTTCGTCAACCTCTTTACCAAAACGATTCTCCACTCGAGAAGTAAATACCTTAACCAGAATCACAATATTTTATGCAATAACCATTCAGTTACGAGTTTATCGAAAGTCCTGTTGCCCTGCCAAAAATCGCTCCACTCCAGTTTACTCTTGTCCTCCCTTTACTACTTCATCTTCTCTCACACGAAATGCACTTGTCCCTCCCTCCTCGCTGCCACAAGAAATCCCCGCGCGCGCACCCTTGGGCCAGTGTGTTGTACCTTTCAGTCAAGTACTTTCCTCCGCGCGACAACCAGGTCAGCTCTTCGACTCCGCCCGCGCCGCCGCTTAATAACAGTCATGATCGAATATTCGTGCGCGCTCGCGTCGCGTGTCGCGTCGCGTCCGCCCCTCGCGCGCTTTCGCGGCCAACGGGGGTGAAGGCGGGACCTCGTGCGCGGGGCGCTCTCTCCGCCTCGGACGCCACCCTTCCTCTCACTTCCCCGCCTCTTCCCCTCAACCTATTCCTCTCACCCCCGCTGTTTTCTCTCTCTCCCACACACCCTTCACTCCCCCTCTCATCCTCCCCACTCCCCTCCACCTCCCTGCCCTCTCACGCCCTCCCTCTCATCCCCGCCCTCCCCTCTCATCCCCGCCCTCCCTAATCTCATCCCCGGCCCTCCTCTATCATCCCCGCCGACTCTCTTCCATCCCCAAGCCCTCCCTATCTCATCCCCCGCCCTCCCTCTCATCCCCGCCCTCCCCTACTCATCCCACTCCCCCTATCTCTATCCCCACCCTCCCTCTCAATGCCCACCCCTCCCGCCTCTCGAAATCCCCCACCTCCACCCAACTCATCCCCCCTCCCCCTACTCATTACCTCGCCCTCACCCCTCTCATCCCCACCCTCCTACCGTATCCTCTATCCCCACCTCTCTCCTCACATCACACCCCAGCACCCTCCACCTTCTCATCCCCACCCTCCCCTTCTACATTCCGCCACCTCCCGCTCAGCCCCACCCATCCCCTCTCAGCCCAACCCTCCCCTCTCAGCCCCACCCTCCCCTCTTCAGCCCCACCTCCCCGTCTCAAGCCCCACCCTCCCCTGCTCAGCCCCCACCCTCCCCTCTCATTCCCACCCTTCCCTCTCATCCCCCGTCGTTCTGTTCCATTCTGTCCCGTTCCACTCTCACTACCCCGTCCCATTCCTTCCCAATCCGGTCGGCCCTGATCCATCCCGAACCTCTTCTTGCTTTACTGCTCGGCATAGCTACCTCGATCCTAAATTCCAGTTCTGTCAATGTGATGATGGATTTTTAATACTATTTATGATGCTGGATCGTGGACTATCATCTTATGGACACTCACAGATACATCCCATTTTTTATATCCCATAAACCCGAATGACTTCGTCAGGAATGTGAAAATGTGTCCGTTTCAGTTCTGTTCTCATAGCTTCTAATATTTTTACAGTTAAGTAAATTGTGGATTACTTTATTATTACGTTCACAGGTACTTCAAATAATATAATAATTAACTGAGAGAACTTGAAAAGCGAATAAACAATTTGGATACAGCAGTGCGTTAGAAGGATAGCATTGATGCAGTTTTCGTAGGCTCTATTTGCAACTTTCTTGACTTTCTAAATTATTTGTATTTCCTATTTACTTATAATACTGCTTCTCTTGCGCAAATTTCATTCGGGATTTATTTCGAGCATGAATTATAACTACTAATGTTTGATGAGCTAAAACAAGTTTACATGCAACTTTCCTTTAGTCATTGGAACTAAATACATGACGCTATGTAATAAATTTGCGACTCCCAAATATCTAGTTATACTTTAAGAGAGAGAGAGAATGTTGTAAATATATGGCCAGGTTTAGTGCACATGAAGCCCTGTTTCATAATTCAATTAACGGCTTCGTAACATAAGATCGGAATGCCGCTTTGGTTCCAGGTCTCTGGGTGGTCTCCTCTGCCTCTAACTACATACAACGAATATATTCAGTCATACAAGTCGAAAGAAATTGGCATGCACCGGAAACACGATCATATCGAAACATTTAAATACGTGAAATTGAAAGAAAAATATTTTATTTATGACTGAGCCCCCCTCTCCACAACATGTTGAGAATGACGTTCATAGACACGGCCCAAAATTAACCGAGTGGTGTCAAAGAGTTCATAACCAGACTCGCAAGAACGAATGTTCTCGACTTTAAAGTGCAAGTAACGATTTTACGTGATTGTTCACTTTCAGTTCCAATCCAGATATTCAATATTTATGAGAGAAAGTTTCGTCTTCGACAGTAAAGCAATCACGCGTCTCGCCCTTTCTCCTCTTTCAGATTTACAAGTGATCAAACTAACTGCTGAGGTAAAGGCAGGGATTTAAAGATTTTTCTTTTGAATTAGAATATTATTTATTACAGAAGAGATTCGTTTTCCAGGAAAAAGGCAAATCGCAAATTTTCATGCTTCACTCGGAATCACTACGAACACGCTTTAATGTGCACGTTGAAAGAGGAATTTATTTATTTTCCTTGAATGGCCAAATGAACTAACTCTCACGACCATGAATTACCAAGAATGTTAGAGGATGGAACTGATCACTACATATAATCTTAAGAGTTGTTGAAGAAGAAGAAGAAGAAGACGAAGAAGAAGAAAAGAAATTAAGGAAAAAAGAAAAAAAAGTAAAGTAGAAAATGAAAATAACATAAAAGATGAAAAACGATAGAGAAGATTAATAAAGGGCGTAAGCAGTCTCCCCCCCTTACGCCCGGGAACCGGGTACAACATTCGCCACTGAATGAACTGCCATCCATTGGACTCCGTTACTCCGAGGCGAAAAGCGCTCGCCGCTGCGTTACGAGTGGCCTGCGAGGAGAGTTTACAAGCCACCAGTTGCACGCGCTGCCCGCCGCAGCCTTCTCTCTGGCGAAGGCCCAAGGGCGTGCCCCCGTCGCCGCGCCTCGCGCTCCTGTTGAGTAATTGCGAACCCCCCCCCCCCCGCGGCTTTCACCTCTGGCCGCCAGGAACTTCCAAAACCCCCGTGGCCTTGTTTTCAAGTGCAGTATATCCAGGGATCTCCTTAGCATGTGAGCATTTATTTCTGTTTTCACTGGAAGTGCGTTTGATTATACGCTCCGTACCTCAGAAAACTGGATATTCCAGTATTGTAACTTAACCTTACGATTCCGTTAACTAAGACAAGATACTTTAAATTTAATGAGTGTTGAAAGTTTGCTGTGCAATTGTGGCGATACAACATACTGTAAAAGAAACTGTTTATTCCGAAGTCCGAAAAAATACAAAATACTCCAAATTCACTGAAAATGTATTGTTCCAAATTAAAAAAATAGAATACGTTTCGAAGTAAAACATCGGATTATTCTGGAACGGTATATAATTCAAATATTGAATCTGATATTTATCTCTACCTATCGCAGATACTAGCCATATGATTTGAAAATTTAGGACAAGTTCAGAATTAGTAACAAGAAAAATAGACAAAATGTAAGATAAAAGTATACTGAATATGAGATATTTAATGACATTACACATTTTCACTTCAGAATTTCTACTTCCATAATTCACCTTTTCGTGCATTAAAATTAAAAGATAAGAAACCCCCTCTGTTTTACGTGCAGAAACATTGAATCGTTGTGTAATATACCCCAAAATAATATAAGCACAATTATTATTAATATTATCAAAATAATGAGTAGCGCAATTAAGAACAAGTTTTCCGAACACACCTTCATGAACAAAGGCGAGGAGTTTCTCAGGGAATAAGTGACCTAGGACGCGTGGCACTGCCTTGTGGTTTGCTTGAGGTTCCCTCTGTATTCGGTTCTTCGCGGGGGCGATGGAAGGCTGTTTTCGGCTCTTCCCGCGCCAGCACACCCGATCGGAAAATAAACAGCCGCTGCCGCCGCGGACGCGCTGCGTCGGCGGCTGACCTAGAGCACAGACCGCGCGCCCTGGCGCTCTGGGTGGGTGCTTTCCACTCCGCGGCGAGGGCGACCGATGCACCGCCAGGCAGCCTCAAAAGCGCGTGGCGATGGACCGATGCCGAGGGCGACCCGCGGGAACTTTCCTTTCTTACACCGGCCACTCGAGTGGAGTACCGGCCGAGTGTGGTTGCAGTGGCTGACTGAGCAGCGACTATGGACCTAGTCGACACTATTAGTTAGCTGAGTCGTATTCAGTCGCTGTCTCGAGGACAATTCTAGAAGTGGGTTCTTCTGATCGGCAGTTTTCCATCGTTATTCCCTGATTATTACCAGGAGAATCAAGAAGTATAGTTTCAGGAGTATGCTCCAGGATTTATTTATAGACAGTCTTTTTTTTTATTTTCACATTTATTGATATAACACTTGCATATGAACGTTTCGAAGCCTCTTCCGGTCGCAGTTTCAGTAATTTAATGTACCCCAAAATAGTTCAAAATTCTTCCTTTATTATCAATCGTTTCACCAAAATTACTCATTATTTGTTAATAGTACTTTATATGAAATTTAGTAAATCACAGACTTGAAAAAGACACTGGAAGTGGCCTCGAAACGTTGCTTTACAAAGTTGTATCAATAAATGAAAAAAAAAAAGTCTAAATAAATCCTGGACCATACTCCTGAAACTAGAATTAAATCAGATAGTCATCAGATAGTCTAGGACACTAACCTGAATCTAGAAGTACCCTTAAATAGGCCATATACCGCCTATGATCTTTCCTCCCTCGTCTATGCCCTATCTTCTCCCCTTACACACTTATATACACCACACATATGCATTACTCTGCCATACAAATCGGGAACTCAGTCGGAACCTTAGAGCTTGTCCTGGCTGGAGCGGTACACTGCTGCGGAAGATACCCGGAGGGAGAAATCTCCAGCGAGCGGACGTGTAGTTTGGCGCCGGATCTCATCGTGGATCAATCTTGTGAAGTTTTTATTATGGCGCCAGCTTCAAGACTTTTCGCCATACCTGGAGCGAGCGAATGATTTTGATTGACTGGTGGTTTGTTGTCACATTTTCAAATCACGCACACGTTTTGAGTAATTTTACATGAGCGAATAAAAACAACTTGGGAGACAATCTATTTCTTCCTATTCTTCTCTTTCTTTCAATTGTTTGAGCCCTTGGCAGAGTAATATTGCAAGCTTTTAACATATGACAGGCAAATTGTTTAAAGACTCTGAACGCATTTAAATATAATTTTTCATGGAAAGAAGTTTAAAAATCTAACCATGGAACAGTGGAATCTAACGATGGAATGAAAGGCATATAAAATGGGAGAACCCTGAGAAACTTGCAACGAATTCGCTTTGACCATTGCAAATCCAACTTGGATCGACAGGTATGTGAACCCCGAATCTCATAGGTAGAAGGCTATCAGGCTGACTACTATATCACATGTACACCACGCTCCCTACGGTATTTGCACTCAACCACGAACGAGTTCCTTCCAGACTGCGCTATTTTCTCAGTCTCTCATTCCATCGTAGCGTCGTCTTAATTAATTGTGGTCATTATCATCATGATCAGCATAACCATTGTAGCACCAACAGAACTTAATATCTAACAAAATAAGTATGGGAGCTCTGAATCCACACTACTAACTAACTAAAGATATACATTGCTGTTCACATGAATAATATAAATGAATATTTTATGTTTTATGTTGTAAGATATATTATGTTCTACGACAATTTTATAAGGCATCTGTGTAATTAAATTAATTAAATTGAAAATGTTAAAATCTCCCTTAATTCGAAAAGTAAGACAGCGTTCGCCCTTTAGCCTCATTTGTAATTAAAAAAGTAATAATAATTATTGAAGTTCTGTCCACTCTTTATTAAAGCTATATCTAGGAATAGAAGGAAAAATAAATAAAAGTTGTACCGTGACAGCACCTCACTTAAAGCAAGGGAATGAGTGTTCAATTTCAACAGCTGCTTTCATCTACATGGTCTGCATTACGAGGGCAACTAAGGCAATAAAGATAGAACGAGGAAGGAAGCAATAAAAACTAGCCTGCAGCGAATGCAATGTTAACGGCGTTGAGATGTTGCAGATTTAAACGTTGCAGAAACATGTACTCCTATGAATAAAAACTTAGTAAGGGATGTCTTCCACGCGCATTAAAAGAGCACCTACACTACAAAATGTATAAGTATACACGAAGCCCCACATCAAGAACTGTACGTGAATACCGTCACATGTCATTATCTCTTCCGACGCGCATGGTTATTTTAACATCACCATCGTGCAAGGTACTTTATACCTCGGCGGCAATCTCACTACAATGACTGCAAAAACTGTTGTTGTAAATGCTCTTAAGAGAGATGGGCCACACGCGTTGTATCATCATTTAACGAATAACTGCATGCAAGATCAAGAGCGACCATGTCTTCCACGAAGTGAGGAACAATTGAGAAACTCCATAAGACTGAACTGATAAAATGATCATGTACTTCGAAAGAGTACTCAAATATTTTTGTTACTAACAGATTAATTATTTCGTAACACGTTCAACAGATGTATCTTTCATAGCTTTTTATGACCGTTTCCGAATGTCGGAATGAATTTGAAATGCGTTGAACATATGCCATAAATATATCAATTACATAAAATGAGTGCTTCACAAAGTAAATGATGCCATTAAGAAACGTCATCCAGTGGCACAGAGTGGTCTTCACGCGTGTCATCCCTGCAGTATTGCTATTTCGACGCGAACGATATGGGATGTGGTGAAAACACTGAAATGAACAGCTGTACCGGAACAGGTGAATCAGGGCCACGGCAGGGAAACGGAGCCCTGTGATTGGGCGCCGCTGCGGCAAATGACGTTAGAGTCCATGACGCAAAGGGACCCAATTTCCACTGATGTTTCTCTCACGTTGAAATGATCCTTCCAAGAGGTTGGCCTGTGAAGCTTGCATTTCCACGGGCAACCGTATTACCGCAGCCGGCCCTATTAATGTAAATAGCCTATGGTTTTATTTATACGTAAAAGAGTTGGCCATGTAATAGCTTACCCTAAAAATGGGAATTTTTGTTTACTTGGTTATTAAATTCCATCTTACTTTTAAGTCTACCAGTATATATTACTATCTTCACTGATCGAGTACTATTTCAAAGGTAACGCTCGTCACCTATTTCTTATACTTTTACTTTCCTATTTCTTTTACTCTACCTATTTACTTCTCCTATTTCTTTTACTCTCTCTTTTAGTAAATTGGAACGTTTTCTAAGTTTGATCAGCCATTGTAGTTTTATCGGGTAACTATTAACGCCAAAGTGAAGGCACATCTTCAAGAATTTTCATTGACCTAATGTAATTATAGTTTTACAGTTCATTGAAATAAAGATCGCGCAATCAATTGTAATTAATAGTTTGCTTCTCTCACCTCTCGCAATCATGGCCGTATTCAGGACACGCCAAAATTCATTCAGCTGTATAATTAAGATCCAAAAGAATAGTTTTCAATTTCAAAACGATTTTTTTAAAAGGAATATTGTTAACATTTTACGTCTACGTTTCAACGTTTAAGCGATCATTTTCATGTGTGACCATTATTTTGGCAGACTAATTCGGATACTACATTAGAAAAGATCCAATATCCAAAAAGGTCTGCTAAAATGGTAACAAATACAAACCATCTCATTACCTAATACAAAAATAGTGGCTGGTGGTACAAAAAGGCACCACCTACATGAGCGTTTTGTGTTTTCCTAATTAATCTGCTCTCAGAAACTTTAAACAAATATTAGTATTAATTTGTAATCGCATATTTTATGTGGATTATATGATATATCTGATTGCATTACTTCCATAACTCGCTCGATGTTTGCAAATCAAGTGGTGTATTTTCAGGATTACAACTGCGAGAAAGGTGACGCGTTTTTTTAGAACTACCGTATGTTTAAGGGGGGTCGTAATACTGCCTTTGACATCCCCACGACCAGTCCCCCCTTTGCGGTACGTGTGCACCCGCCCGGCCGCCCGCCCCGAGCACCTGTGCGCGTCGGTGGGCGGGCGGCGGCGGCGGCAAGAAACTCCCAGGGCGCTCGCGCTGTAAACAAATGGGGGCCGGCCACCGCCACAAAAAGATGAGTGCGGCGTCACGAGCGGCGATCAATCACCCGGGAGAGCGCGCGCCGCCCCGCCGCTCCACGCCCCGCGCCCCGCGCCGCGCCGCACGTCTGCCCTGTCCGCCGCCGCCGCCGTTCCAATTTGGCTGTCGCTGTCGCCCGTTTTCTCCTTCGCCGCCAGCGCCGGCGCGCTGACCGCCGTCCCCGGCGCTGCCAGCATCCCCCCGGACCTTGATGCACGTGGGTTTACAGTTACCGCGGAGAACAGACAAGAAACTGGGGCAGAGGAAACGAAATCTCCGTCCAGTTATGATACAACTGTTACTTGTGGTTACAATAGAATTTCGGCAGATCCAATTCCATCAGTTAATTACATACATCAATAAGTAAAAAGAAAAATTACCTTCAAAATTATATGAAAATTATATGGATATGTTCTGAAAGACGAAATTATTACTAAAAGCCAATGAAATGGTAACTGTTAGCTTGGTTTCGAAGCGCCCAATGTGAATTATATTCTATTTATAAGTGAAGAAATACGTTAGTTTATAACAATACACGTGCTTTATACTTGAAATTAAATTCCTTGGCCTAGGGATCAACAGTGCAACAGCATAAGAAAAACTACGCTTTACGCCACACAATCCTCCGAACGGTCAGCATTTGACGAATTTAAACATGCAAAACTGCATGTGTAGACATGCAGTTTTCGTCGTCGTATTGATCACTTTAAAAACTGAATCGAATGTTACATTCTTTATCTTCAGTACATTCATGACTTTTCTTGCATGTTTTGAAGTTTTATCGAATTTATAAATATCTATTTTACTTTGTCACCATACAAAACGCGAAATCTCAAAAATCGATACTTTTTAAGTAGAGGCATGTGGTTAGAAAATAGTGTTTTTTACTAGTAAAATGCCATGTAGTTTACTAAACAATGATTTGTAAACAAAAAAGTGTCTGAGCGCGAAATAAACGGTTCTTTCAGAATAAAACCGTTTAACAAAACGACAACATTTTAGACGTCTCTTTTCTTGTGCACTGACGATATATTGTATCCTGTTGGGAGTAAGACCGCAACTGTTTTTCACCTTGCAAATTATTTTTTGGGGAGTCACGATCGCCGAGACCCCTCTTTCTGCAGCAGCCCTGCATCAACCACCCGCCGAGGTTCAAGTCCCCATTTCCGCTAATGATACCTGCGTTGTCCCTCCCCCTGTTCACCACGCAATCTCCTTTAGCACTCCTGTTGCTGCGGCCCCTTTCACCTGTAATATTACACCTGTGGCCACTAACCCTTGCTGGGGATTGTGCTGAATAGCGTCCATCCACAGCCTCCGCCCACTTTTGAAAAGTCTCGACAGTTGCTACCGTCGCGAACGCGGCTGGCGCGCCCGCCATTGGCGCTGTCCCGGCACGGCAGCGCTCCGCAACGCTTCGTGTCACCTCCGTCGACAACTGCTGCTTCGGGCCACCGCTCAGGCGACCTGCTACACGCGATTCACACTCTCCGACGCCAATTGTCCTCGCCTCGGCCTTCCATTAGTTCGTCGTTTCCTCAAACGCTTACATTTCCTAATTTATGGAACGCCTTTGTTCCCAAGGAAATGAAACTGGATGGTTCATGTTCGATAGTCAGGTTGGCTACAACCGGCATTCGCAAATTTCAAATTAATTAGACTTGATACATTATCGTGTTAGAACATTAAGATGATTGATTATCTTATTCTAGGCGTCATGTCTTTAGTATTTCCCAAACCTTCTTAAATGTGAATGCTTCTTAAAATTATGACAAGTGTGAAAATACGGGTTTCGTGTAATCCGGCGCTTTTATCTCTTCTACTTTGTGCTCGGAGCATTGCAGGTTTAAATTCTTTTGAAGAGTTTGAAGCAATAGATAATCCACACCCACTCAGCAAGCTAATTGTATGTAAATGTTGATATCTTAATCCTAGTCAAAATAGCTGATCTTGTTACCGTATGTCTTCGTGATTAATATGAAAGGCTTGGGACACTATAAAGATGAGACCAAAATCTTGTTAATAACATTTCAAATAGCAGGAGCCAGGCAGTGGATTGTGTGCTTTTTCTTATTACTTTTCCCAATCCTCTTCATTTCATCAACCCCAACGGCAGTTCGCTCACCGTCTTCTCCCCCTTCAAGCGAAGCACTTAGGGTGGCACGAAGAGAAGCTCGCGTAGGTGGTATTTGCTAGTTACGCTGAAGGGAACATTCCACGTTTGCCTTATATATCTGTTATATCCCTCAGGCGTGAGAATTGAGCTGCCCTCAAGCTTACTCCTCAAGCGTGCGACACCGTTAGCTGCCAGCAAAGTGTCCGTTGAAGCTGCCGCAGCCAGCGTGGCACCGCCCGACCACCGCTCTCGACACAGATTCAGATGTCGTCCTTCATTGACTGCGCGTCCCCGCTCCAGCTGAGTGCGGTCGCTGACACCCCGCCCCGCCCGTCACACCCCTTCCCGTCCCCTACCAGTCCTGTCCCGCGCGCTACAGTCCCGTCCCGTCCAGTGTCGCCGCACCCCACGCCCCGCATCCCCGCCCCGCCCCGGTGCCGAGCGAACACTTTTCCCCTGAATTAGCGCCTCTAATGGTAACGGCGGCATTGTCCAAGGCGCGCGGTTTCTCCTCTCCAGAGCTGTTATTACTGGAGCGCCATCGATTTGAGAGGACGTCCGAAACACACCGCATGAGCGGGCGACACCGCTCTAGAGAAACTCGCAAGTAACTCGCGTTTACGACGCAGTAAACGAAGTTCTCTTTCCCTTATAACGTCAACAGAAGTGAAAGGCTGATTTGCTTTTTGTTAATGAAAAATAATGCATGAACTTGGGTAAAGAATTCACGAGCAAAAACAGTTTTCTTGTATTCCAGTTAATCATGTACTACCCTTACGAGCTACGTTTTCAAGCTCGACAGGACAGAGAGGGGAATGGAGGACAGGAGAATGCAGGGTAATAAATGATACAATAAAACTCTCTCGAAACCTAAATTGTGATAAGCGATCATTCAGAAGGATGACAATCAACCCTAATATGAAACACTAACCACAGTATAACTCTTTAGAGAAGATTTAAATTCATTAAAAATATGCGCGGGGTACTACTCACCATTAGGTGAAACTATTCTGTGTAGCATTTAGGATATTCAACCAACCTGCAACAAAACAGAAAACGTACAGCATTTTCATGAAATTTTTTAATTGTTAAACTTAAGTAAAAAATATCATGTTTTGTCTTATCATTCTTAAAAAATAGAATTATATAGAATGATGAACGTATGTAGAAACAATAAAACGTGACATTTCCCTGAAAACAATAAACCTGCAATATAACATTTTGCTCTCTTGAATGATAAGCCGGTGACAACCCCTAACGCAATTGATTTGGCATTCTGTACCTACGAGTGGCTTTCACATGATCAAATATCTATAAGAGCACACACACACACACACATCCATGAGTAATTTCAGAAAAAAACCCTTCTTCATAGAATTGGCAGTAAATAATTCGTTAAATAAGTTACCGATTTTGTTTCAGAAGCATTCATTCCCGTAGAAAGTTTTTATTTATTTATATTTAATTTTCGATTCCATCATAACTTAATGCGCATTTCCAAGACGATGCACTCTTGTAGACTCGGGAGGTCAATAGCGCCATTTGCGAAAGGAGTTGACTGCAATTCTGACGGCCGGCTGGTGACTGTGTTTCTGGCGCGATCGGAGGATCGGGCGTGTAACGGTTATAATTTGCATCCCAATTTCTAAATCCTACACATTTTCTTTTTTATGCGTTTGCATTTGAAAAAGGTAGACATTTTCTTTTGCTTAAGAAATCTCTTTGAAGCTTCGATTCACTCTAAGCACAACCTTCTGACCGTAATGGGTGAAGAGAAATCGTCAAGAAACTACTGCACAGAAAGGAAGCGTTCAGCAAAATGACACTAAAAACGTTTCTAATTGAGGAAAAGACGATGGGGATACTTTTGCACATGAACATTGTGACTCATTCTGTATGTACGTGTGTATTTATTATGTATGTATGTCATAAGGTTTGATTAAACCACAAATTATGTTTCATTCATCTGATCGTTCCTTCAAAATTGCTTATTTTCACATTTATTTAATTTATTGAATGAATGAATAACATTATTTATATTTATTAGTATTCTAAGTAGAAAATTAATAATCGAAAGTAAACTTTGATGATTCCACGCCACAACTTTTTTAAATTATTTTATTACTAAAGCTTGATTTGAGTAAACTCAGCTGGAATGTATTCTCACACGAATATTCTTTCTTACTCAATTTTTAATGAAACAGACGTAGACAAAATGTGCAAATAAACGTTTCCATTGTCAAATAGTAAAAAAGCAATTCATAATATTTCGAAGTTAGTTTTAGTTTTACTTTTTTCGATGTCTAACGACTACTTGTAAATCAGGTCTCCAGCTGCTCCTATTTCTCCTTAAGTACATAATTACGAAAGGAATATTATCTCTTTCAAGAAAGCCTTGGTGTAGCACATCTGAGCCCAAAACGACGACCGTACCTCTTGCCCCGCGGGGAATTTAACTCCGAAGCGCGGTTCCTTCCAGCACCTCGTCAAACTGGATTCGGCGAGCGGGCTATCCGGCGGGAAGAGGAAAATCTGCTCGTACATAGCCACATTTATCACAAGGATTCGTATTTTCCTCTGCCTCCAATGTTCTTCATAGGCACTTTCTCCCGGGGGCTTGAGGTCAGAGCTTTTTCGCCGCCCGCAAATCGGTCGAAAGCGATCCCTTCAATTTGCCAGCTGAAGTGAGGAAGGGATGAAATGATGCTCGGTTTTCCTCATACTTTTTTCCAACATATCAGACTATATGAGAAAATGTATCTCTAGAGACCATAATGTCTACCTAGTATGTGACCTAGAAGTATACGTAGCTCACATACTCTAGAAATAGAACACTATAATAATAAATAGAAAATTATTCAAATCAGTAAAAGTTTGAATATTTTGTTTTCTTTCTATTTTATCGATACAAACCGTTACTCTAAAACGACACAATGACTGTGTTAATGGCAATAAACCGAATCATTGTTAATGGCGATCCCAAATTTTATACATCTCGTTCACTGTTGACGTTCCAGATGTGTATAGCAAGATTTGGTATTCATTTTCAAAAAACAAAAACTCGCAGAAGAAATTAATTTATTGAAAGTAAAGAAAATAAATGCTCAAGAAATCTGAAATATATCTTTTAGAAAAGAGGCAACATCATACTTGAATGAAAGAAATCTTTGTCTAGAACATAACATTTGAATAACTAAAATTAACATACTACAGAGTCACCACGTATGCGCATGTAACTGCATCCGTATTTCAAAAGCAACACTGCAGTATTCAGCTCCACTTACTAAGAAACACAAGAACAGAGGAGTACCAGGAAAAAGTTGTGATCAATGCAAAGCAGAAGTCGGCCCCTGCGAATCTAATTTAAATTGGACTCTCTCCTCAACAATTTGTGCAAGACGTGCTGCCTGCCCACGCACGTCAGTGTCTTCGCACGGTCGCTACACGCACTATCTCCTCTGCGTCGTACGCATTTGAATAACAAGGCGTTGGTGTGTTCTGTAAGCGCGAGGAAAAGAGTGAAGGATATCAAGTTGCATCTTTCTGCCAGGCAGTGACAAGGACGGGTTTCTCTCGTCGTTCAGTAAGAGAAGTGCCACAGACAGAATTTTTCTATACGGATGTCTGAAGGGGTAGTGTGAATATGTTCTTAAAAACATTAAAATGTATGCTGGATTTAAGTTGTATTTTCAATTGTTAATTTATAGTTAAATAATATTGATGAGAGACTGAATGATTTGCGTTGTTGTAGAAAATTAGTTAAAAACGTATTTGTGAACATGTGTCTCCAGTTTTTAAAGGTGACTTCCCCGCGTCGGCGCGCCTCTACGACAGAATACAGAGTAGTGGAAGGGTCTGTATCTTAGTCGGCTGGCTAGACGAAGGAAAGCGCATAGTATTCGAAAATGTTATTAAATCATTGTAGATCAGCCCCAAGGACTCGGAAAAAGATGAAAAGCAAAGATTCCGAGTAAGCAAAAAGGTAGAGAGAAAACTATAAAGCCTAGCGAAAGTTGAAAAATCATTCTGAAAAGTTGTGAAACGAAAGTTGAAAATGGACCATGCTGTCAATCGGTCTCTTCTTATAGAGTTGATGAAAAAGGATATATATATATATATATTATATATATATATATATATATATATATATATATATGGGCGCACTCCGCTGTAAGTAAGCTGCTACTGTGACGTCATGGATACTCACAGCGACCACAGACACAGAGCTTTCGTATAACAAATATATTTATTCACTAGAATAACAAAACAAATATATACACCTTAATAATCATTTAACCCTAGCATCTGATAGACGCTACTATCCCTGACGCGGGAGCGATCCAAAACACCGATTGAAGATGGTTTTGATTGTGGCATTCGCCACTCCTACTTTTTGAAGCGCGCACAAAGCCTAGCTTCCGTGACGGATTGTCAGCTGGGACACAAAGTCCGGTTCTGGCGCACGCAACAGCTGGTTTGCCTCGATCGGCAAGGAGGCGATCTTATCCGATTGAGATCGGCGTGAATCGTGGCAACTCAACCAACTCTTCACCTCGGAGCACGCCACAACAGCATCGCTCCCCCGTGACCGCAGTCACCCAAGACATAAAGTTCCGCAGGCTTCGTCAACTAATGACTCTCAAAGCCTCGCGAGCCTGGCTCGCATATGCACCGTCTTGGCCGGCCAAAGTTTTGTGGCACACGTCACGAGGTTTCTCCCACCGTCTGCCAGAAAACCTGCCTACTGGCTCCGTACACGCTATTATTAGGCGAGGCCCACGTGACCTCCTACGTCCCGCCAACCCTGCTTGTTTTAAACAGTGAAAAAGGCTGCTATAAGCCGGAAGACACCCAAAGCCTTGTGGTCTGCCCGTTCGCGCCGTTCTTCCTTACGGAAAAACCCTAACTTCCTGTGGCGAGACTAATCCGCAACCCAGCGTCCCCCAAATAGATGCCAATGAGGCAACGCTGGCTAATACGTACATACATCTTCGCATATCCCATTTTAGATTTTTATGCAGGAGACATCCACAATAAAAAATTCGTCACGCAATTAACTCGTGAACTTGGGAGAAGTATGAACTTAACCTCTTCTATGTTTTTTACAACTAGCAAAACTCCCTAGTCTAAGCATATTATTACATATATAATACACATTTACATATACAAAAAACTAAATTCCCTAAAACTCTAATTTACCTAACTTACATTATGTTTAACATTTTTAAATCTGCTTACTATTTACAATTAATATAACAAATTTTATCTAGCACAATGCAATTAATTATTACAACTTCGGCAATGCATTCACAACAAACTATTTACCACACTTACCCTGACTTTCTATGCTATCAGAGCTTCACTAGACCCCGCCAAAATTGTAAACATAACCACAAATACACAACAATTCACAAACAATACACTTTTTCAAAAAACAACTGGTTACATATATACAAAATTTTTCCTTTAGAATTCGATCAATCAATCAAGTGAATCCAACTCAGTGTAGCCCTCCGCATTCTCAGTTCAGTTTCAGGTTCCAGTGTATCAATAAATCTCTGCTTAAGGCATCCTGCGTTCACGTGGTCCCTCCCCTTTCTTGTGAATAATTTTCAAAGATTGTAGGCCTGAATTAAAAGTGACCATCGCATTAATCTAGGATTTTTATTGAGCAATTGGTTCAAACCATACCCATGGATTGTGGTCAGTTTCTAACCTTGATTTTGGCGTTTTCCGTCTATAGTAATATTTTAGACTTCTGCAAGGCCCAGATATTGCCGTAAACAACTCTAACTCGATCGTGCATCGCAAATAACTCGTATCTGTGATTTTCGACTTAAGTATAAACACTCGGTTTTTCTTCTCCCTGTCGTTATAAACTGTCCAAAATGATGCCGATCCCTCTATTTGACGCATCCACACTGCAGCGATAAAGTCCCTTTATTAAAATTGGGCGCGTGAAGGACGGGTTCGTGACATAGAGCGTTTCTCAACTTTCTCAAATGCACCTCGGCAATTCTGGCGACCATTTCACCTTGCCCTGCCGTTTCGCGGAACCTCGCATAAGTCCGTTAATGGTGCTGAGATACCGCATAATCGGGAATAAATTTCCTGTAATACCCCGTCAGCCCGAGAAAAGCACGCACTTGTTTTTTTGTTTGTGGTATAGGATGCTCCTTAATTGTTTTCACCTTTGGCCCTACTGGCCGCAAAAATGCCATTAACCAACCATGTAACCCCAGGTATTGCACATTCTTCCGTTGCATATTTAACATCTGCTTGCGGCTGCACATGCAACTTCGCTTTCTCTAATATTAAGAAAACACCTGCTCCCAAATGTCTAAGGTGTTCTTGGCCCCTGTGGTCGCTATAGATGAATTTGAATAGAATGAATTTGTTACGCTCTCAACGAATTTCGGGAAGAGGCCCACAACTATCGATATTGATTTTTGCCCAAAGACTTCCGTTATCGGGCGGTACTAAAACTAAACGGTGCCTTTTTTCGATCATTTGGCCTGCCTACCTTTTGACACACATCGCATAGATGTCACATATGGTCCTCCATATCCTGGAAACAAACGAGGCCAATAAAAATATGCCGCGACATACTGCACTTTGCTTCTAGTGCACCCTAAGTGAGCATTTTGCGGTTTCATTGGCACACTCTTTCAGAATGGGGCTGCCCGATATTTAGTGGAACCACTAACATATTAAAAATTTTCAGCACCGCGCTTGCTGTGTCTGGACCGGATACAAAATTCTGTTTTTAATGAAATAGCATCTCGCCCTGTTTCTGGTTCACAGTGCTCAATACGTGTCTATAAATATTGTAAATCTTCCTGTCACTTTGTTGTGACACGGCGAATTCATTCTGGCTAAACATTTAATGAAGTTCATTCACTTGGGGATTCAGTACACCTGCACTTTCGTCCCTTTCACTAATAGCTTCCTTCGTACTTCCTGATCTGTACTTTGTAACCTGCTCGCTACCTAGAAGTTCCTGGCCGCTCGAGCCTAGCCACCTCCCCCTCACGCCTAACTGGCCGCCGTTTCAGCGGCTTTTGAACCGTGTAGTTACCGCTGGCAACTAATTTGTGGCTCAATAAATTTCTGGCCTTTACTTCTTCCAACTAACGCGGCTGTTCGATTACTTTAATAAGTAACTATCCCTCCTGTCACATTCTCGGGTAGCGATCAGGCAGCTTTCGTGACGACCTTTCCGAACGGTCCTTCTAATCTCGACTTCTGCTACTGGGGGAGATTTGCGAGCTGAGGCATCCAGTGGCTTGCAAAATCCACACGCCTTTATCTGCCGGTCAAATTCTTGTCGCTGATAGAATTTCTCATTTACCAAATCATCAAACGAGACGCGCCTGAGTCCCTCAAGAATTTCCCGGCCTATACCGTTAATTCCTGCCCTCACTACGTGCGGTAAAAGCAATTCTCTGCCGTTTGTCGATCACAATGATTAACTTCTTTCCGCCTCGCGCGCTGCGGGCATTCCACGTATCATGTGATCGACCGATCACAACTGTAACATTTTCCGCTTGTCCCTGGCTTCTCATAAAGCGGCCCTGACATCGTTTTCTTACGCCTGATTTTCCCTGAATTTCAAATGCTTTACTGACATCGGCTTGCTTCGCGCTCAGCTACATGTTCCGCTGGGCAGCTTCCGGTTTCTGTACTGTTTAAACTGTGGACCGTTCCGAGCCTGCCCTAACTATTATTTTTCAATAATTTATCTAAGCTTACGAGCTAATTCCAGAGGTACCTTCAATTCCCGCCCACTCATACAATAAAATGCTCTTTGATTTCGATAGGCCACTCGGCGTTTCAGTTGATCCGTTGCAATTAAATTCATTAACTCTTTCAAAAGTATGGATGTCTAATCCAGCTACCGCACTCTTTACAATAATTTTGCAATTCCCTCGCGGTATAAATTCGCAGGTAATATTTGCGGCTTTTACATGTTTCGTGAACAATTGTCGGAAACTTCTCGGGCCATTGAATCTATACATTCCAAATAGCCTATACTTTAATTCGGCATATTCTATCGCTCCCTACCTTGCCCTTCTAAGGTAAGCGACGCATTAATCTGTGTGGGGAGCAGTCCATAAGATTTGCCACCCACTCTTCTTCCGGAATTTCTTAAAATTGTTCGGCCTGAACTTTCGAACACATTCAGAATGCGTTATGTCGTCGTTTTCGCCTTTAAAAACGACATCATAACCCTGATTTAATCGAATCTGAATTTTAGGCACTCGATTCAAGCTGCGGACTAGCTCTAGTCGCATGTGCACTCGCTGTTCTAATCCTGAGTTTTTTCTAATTTGAAACGCGCGTTCGGCTCTTTCGCGTTCGGCCTCTCCGTTCCGGCCTCTTTCCCTCTTCGAATTCGCTGTTCTTTTTCTTAAATTCCGCGTTCGGCCTTCTCTCGTTCTTTTTTCTAATTCGCGTTCGGCGCCTTCTCTCGTTCTTTTTCTAATTCGCGTTCGGCCTTCTCTCGTTCTTTTTTCTTCCTTATGGGCCTGAGGCTATCGTTGCTTTTCACAAATTCCTCTTCGTAATCGGGATGCTCCTCTATCAATTTTCTTACACAGCTAAAGTTCCCACCTGTGGACTTCCAGTCCCTAATTCCTGTGCCATACGTGCACTACAAACACTATTTTTCCGTCGATCTCGGTATAGTAAAGCCATGATTAAAACCTGAACTGAGCTTAACAATGGCAGATAACTATAGCTTACGCCGGATCCTATTTGCCTGAATTTGGTGATTCTTGTCAAAGCCGGGTGGGCCTCGGACGTCCGTCCATTTCTTCTCCCGTCCTTCCTTCCTGTCTTCTGGCGTGTTAGTGATGGCTTGGGCGTCTGGCTCGCTGATTCTCGGCTCCGCGTGGCGGTAGTAGGTAATTATGTCTGTCCGTCGAACACTCCGCCACGCACTGGCCGCACCCACGTTACGCACCAATAATGCCTTTAGTTTAATTTGCACTATGGAATCTTCTTCGTAGTAGTTGATTACCGTTGCCAACCTAATTATGTCTATAGTTGGTGTGCACTTAGCTCCTCCCCCCGTGAGATTTCGATTTAACGCTGCCACCATTATGTTTATATTTGGGTGTGATCTATCCTCCTCCCCCGTGGGATACGTTTTAACCGCTGCCAACCAATTAGTCTATCGCGTCTGTGACGTCATGGATACTCACCAGCGAGCCACAGACACCAGAAGCTTTCAGTATAACAAATATATTTATTAACAAGAAAACAAAACAAATATATACACTTAATAATTTACTTACACCCTAGCATCTGATAGACCTACTATCCCCTGTCGCGGGAGCGATCCAAAAACCCGATTGAAGATGGTTTTGATTGTGGCAATTCGCCAATCTACTTTTGAAGGCGCGCAACAAAGCCTAGCTTCCGTGACCGGATTGTCAACGTGGGGACACAAAGTCCGTTGCTGGCGCACCAACGGCTGGTTTGCCGTCGATGCGCAGGAGGCGATCTTATCGAATTGAGAATGCGGCGTGAATCGTGCAACTCAACGCACTCTTCACCTCGAGGCACCGCACAAGACATCAGCATCGCTCCCCCGCCCGTTGACCGCGTCACCCAAGGACATAAAGTCCGCAGCTTGCGTCAATAATGATCTCCAGCCTCGCGAGCCTGGCTGCGGCATATGCACCGTCTTGGCGCCAAGTTTTGTGCACACGCACGAGGTTTCTCCCATCCGTCTCCAGAACCTGCCTACTGGCTTCCGTACAGCGCTGTTATATAGGCGAGGCCCACGTGACCTCCTAGTCACGCCACCTCCTCTCGCTTGTTATACAGTGAAAGCTGCTATAAGCGCCGGAAGACACCCAAAGCCTTGTGGTCTCCCGTCTCCCGCGTTCTTCCGCTTTACGGAAAAACCCTACTTCCTGGTGGCGAGAACCTTAATCCTCGCCAAAACAAGAAGTCCCCAAATAGATGCCATGAGGCACGCTGGCTAATACGTTACACTACGTTGCAGCGATACCCAGCTCATAGACGCAAGGCAACTATGAGTAAAGGCGGTGCTAAAGAGACAGAGCACCGTCTCTAAATATGTGAACGGTGGTGGATGGAACTCGGAAAAACCGTTTTCCAATTTACTAAAGACAGCGGGCATGTTTTCATTGAGAATGAATTGGCTTGCGGAGTCAACATAAAAATGCTCTTTAGTCATTCAAACTATTAAAGAATTAAGAAAATGAAACCATTTAAGAAACTAGTGTTCTGCAGTGCGCTGCTGTTAAGTATGTGGAAAATGGGGTCATGGAGCAGCAAAAATTGGCTGTTCAAAACCAGCACGTGTGAATACTGTAGCTTCTTTATTCCTGGTCGCATGACGTCAGCTTGGTCGAAAGCGATTCGCAGTGGCAAACGGAGTATGAGAATATATTCGTACCATCACGTTTGAGCAATTGCGGATTAACATAAAATATTTACATGAAAATAGAATATGTTACATTGTTTTTGTATATTTTCTCGAGTTCCTGGTTATCTAATGAAATTATAAACATTTCTAAAAAAGACAGGAGGTTTAATAGTTTTATCTTAATTTCTTCGCGCATTGGACATAAGTAATACAAATTATCCTCCATTCCTCATATCTTCAAATAGATATGACTAGGTAATACAACCGTATGTGGAACACGTGTAACTAATATCCTTTTTTTTAAATTTATAAATGTCCAAAATACACGCATGATCTGAAATAAATATTATGTTATCAATTTCGGAACACAAATGTTTAAGATCTATTTCTTATTGTATTGATGTATGAAAAATTAATATCCCTTATCTTCCAGTTCATACAAGAAACAATAAATGATCTGCAAAATAAACGTACAGGCGAAGCGCAGTTAAAAGACACGAGAACTACCGACATCCTCTTTTGTCCGTAGGGATATGAACCCCAATACTAATACCCTAACACAAACAGTGAAAAGTGATCGCCACGCCAGAATTTGTCCGAAAGTTAAAACTGGACTTTGATTCCGAAAACGCATCGAAGTCACTTAAACGCTACGAACCACATACGAGTATCCAGGCTGCTCCGCACATTAGATATTTGACGAAGAGGCAGAAACTGGTCGCTGAATACGGAATAGTGGATTGTCTGCTATTTGCCCAGCGACTAACATTCCATGCTTGCCCTAGGCACCGCGTGTCGGTCTTTTGGCCACTCATGAAAGGAAGCGAACAGTTCCCCGGACGAAGACGACATCAGGGAACTGCATACGGATGAGCTCTCAGAACCAGTGCTCTCTGCTCTGCTGACTGAGGAGACATGCCTTAGTAGACTTCTTGCCAAGCAGCCAGTGCAGGTGACTTCGCGACCCCCCCCCCGAGTAAGTCAGTATGGATGTTTGCTTCCCAGGTCGCCGAACGTCAACCATTCATTGATCACTCTATGCCGAAGTGTTTCTGTTCATGGGCATAAGCAAAGCGCAACATTCGCAGGCACGAGCCAGGCTGAGCCTCATTAGCCATTTCGGAATAGTAGGTACTGGCCTTCACTACTCAGCGAATGCCGACTTGCATGAGCTGCCTTAAGGCGATAGCTGATAGTTTCAAACGATAAAAAAAATCATGTTGATCTTCCCGACTGCGTACTTTGCATCGATCAACGCAACGCGTGCGCGCGGTGTGTTGGCGAGCACGGGCCGCCCTAGGCACGCAGCGATTCTCCAGACTCTACACCCCACACCCCACTCCCCGCGGAGCTAATTATTAGCACGAGCTGCGGCCCGGAAAAGTCGAACTGTGCGAGCAAAAACAGACGAGTTGAGCTGTGTCGATCGCTCGCCTAGACAGCGCTATCGCGGTCAAACACTCTAGCGCTCCATCTCGTCCTGTGCCTCACATTCGCTTTCCCCGCAGCCCCGTGTTGCAACATCACAGATAAGAATCTCCACCCTCCCAGCAGAAACACGCCGCCTCCGCCTCCCCCCCCCATCGTCCCCACTCTTGCTGCTCCAGTGCTGCAGGTCGTCTGACTGTCGACTGGCAATCGTCACTAGGATTGCGCCGCTTTGCTATTGAGGGTAAAATTGAAATTCGAATGCAGATTTCACTTTCTACTTCATTGCCTTCGTCCCTGTTAACATTCTCTTGCAAATTCATTCCAGAAATTCACTCCGCGTAAGCGCCCCTGTTGGAAAGTTATTGAAAAATTAATCTCCTATTCCTCTTCATATCATTTCTCCCTTCACCCACGTCCTGTTTCGACCACAAAACCCTCTCTTCTGTTCGTATTTTAGCCCATTGGTCATTCAAAGAAAAAAATACGTATACTTAATTAGTAAACGGAGTTTCTAAATCAGGTCACGCAAAACCATTGCTTGAAAGTGGTTTCCTGTCAGAGGTCATTTAATAATAATATCGCCAGATTATAATTGAAATTGTGTGTTTCAACTGAACACTAATCAAAGCGAATTGAGTTCAATTCCAATCACATTTTATAATCGATTTTGAACTTGCGTATTTAAGATATTTGTAATATGTCGTTTTTATTTTGCAAATTGCCTACATCGGATGGGCAGTCATATGCATGTTGGTGATATTTCTGCTGTTAAAACGTAAAGAAAAATAATATTCTACAGAAAATAATATTAAATAATATATAAATAATATTAGCAGAAAACAATATTCTTATTTGATATGCTTCAGTTTGCCACCATCGTTCATAAAAAAAAAAAAAAAAAAAACTTGCATTAAACTGTATGTAATATATTTATTCAATGGTAATTTCGTTTCACGATACTGGATTATAGATATATGTACGAATAAACTATAGTTTATAATGCACAGATTAGGAATTTATGACTTTATTTGCTAAAATACTTTTAAACTAACAATCGTGTTTGCGAATAGTATCATACAAACTGCATTCCAGGTTGGGAGGAGGAGCATGGGGGCAAGCCCCCCCTCCCCAAAGACCGCCACTTTTGGTTCTACCTTCACATAATTTGGCAAAAATATTAAAAAATTGTTATAAGAGTTAGAATATGTATTGAATAATTTTAAACCCTTAAATTGTATCGTGTCATATATACACTGCAAGGTAAACACAAGTATAATAACAAGTGCTTATTATTGAACAAAAATCTATGAGGCCCCTCGAAGTACCGGCTGGATGCTCCAGCCACATAGGACCGTGGGCGTGAAAACGAAACATCCGACTGCCGAAGCGCCGCGCGCCGGCGGGAAGTCCGCTGAGGCGCGGTTCTCGGAAGGCCTTCCGCCCCCAGAAGCAGGCGAGGCACGCGGGGGGGGGGAGTTCCTTGCTAGGCGGGACGGGAAACACTGACCTTCCGGCTATATGGCGCTTCCACGTTTGAGCGCCTTTGGCCCACGCCAGCTCCTCCTGGTCCTCAGCGGACGAGGCGCCCCGCCCCGCCCGCGCGCCGCCGCGCCGACCCGCGCCGCCCCGCGCCGCCTCCGCGCCACGCCCCCGGCGGGAGAAAACAAGGCGGCGCCTTGGAAAAGGAAGCTCCGGTGTTCTCTCGACGGTGGACAGTATTATTTCTCTTTTTTTTTCTTTACTTTTTCTTTTCTCTTTCTATTTTTTCTTTCTCTTTTCTTTTTTTCTTTTTTTTCTTTTCTTTTTTCTTTCTTTTTTTCTTTTCTTTTTTCTTTTCTTTTTTCTTTTCTTTTTTCTTTCTTTTTTCTTTCTTTTTCTTTTCTTTTTTCTTTTCTTTTTCTTTTCTTTTTTCTTTTCTTTTTCTTTTCTTTTTCTTTTCTTTTTTCTTTGCCTTTTTTCTTTTCTTTTTTTCTTTTCTTTTTCTTTTTTTTTATCTTTTCTTTTCTTTTTCTTTTCTTTTTCCTTTCTTTTTTCTTTTCTTTTTTCTTTTCTTTTTTCTTTGCTTTTTCTTTTCTTTTTCTTTTTCTTTTCTTTTTTCTTTTTCCTTCTTTTTCTTTTTCTTTTTTTCTTTTTTCTTTTCATTTTTTGTCTTTTTCTTTTTAATTTTTTCTTTTTTTTCTTTTCTTGCGTTTCTTTGACGTACGAGGAGTATTGCATTATGGTGTTTCTGTCTCATTTGGGGGTGACGGAACAATTTCAACCGAAATTCTCTTCTCAGGGAAAGAAAGTTCGGGAAATCATAAAATGGCAATTGCGTGACGAGATAAGACATTGAGTTTTCATCAGTTACACAAAAATACATCGAAGCAGTAAACGAAATATTCAACTCTCGGTCGATCTGCTATGTTTGATGTAATCACTCGATAGAGAAATTTTGTGTGCCAGTTTCAATATAAAATACCTCAATCAAAAAACTCCAAAACAACGTGAACCATTAAATTATTCAGTGTTTCCAAGACAGAAATTAAAGAATCGTAGCAAACTATGATTTTATAAAAGAATGTAACGTAGAATGATGGCGTTACTGACACGTTTTTAAAGGGAAGACGATGAAGCAAAGTGAATAAACAAGACGTATAAAAACAGAATAGTGAGCAAATAATATACAGAAGACCGAATACAAGAGTTTAGATTGGAGATGAAAAAGCCGACACTTCGTACAGACGTTGAGGAAGAAAAGAGGGAAGGCAAGACCGAAAAAGGAAGCAGAACCCAAATTGCTGACATTTGTAAACGAAACGCAGCGAGGACTCAGGGGTTGTAAGTTGGGGCGAGGTTTGGTGAGAATGGCGAGGCCCGCGAGGCGTTAAATTGCTCTTTTGTGCGGCGGCGGATGCCGGGATAACGATGGTGGGGGCGATAGGCAGGGCGATGCAGGCGATGCAGGCCGATGGAGGACAAAGCTTGTGGCCTCGGGGAAAAGATAGTTAGAGCCGATGGTGGAAAATGAGTGGCAATGTAGCGTGATAACGGGCACTACCAGTAAGGGTAGGCGCAAAAAGTCGCGGAGAGGGCGAGCCGCTATATGGAGGACGAGGATTGGCGGCGCAGTGCGAAGCTCGCGAACGCTGCGAGAGCGGGCGCATCGGGTCCCTCTGCTGAAGGATAGGGGGAGAGCGGCGACCTTGCCCCCTCTATTCGAGCGCGGCTAGGACGCGCCTGCAAAGGGAGACGCGGGTCAAGGCGCACACACGCGGACGCTCTCACAAAACACCGCCCAGTGTATGTGCATTCTGCTTCGGGGTGAAGGGCCGTCAGACCGTCAGTGGACGAGTCACGTTTCCGGTCCAAATCAAAGCAACGAAGCCACTAGAAGTGCATTCGTGCGTCTAAACATACAGGTTTGAGTCGTTCTTGAATTTTCGTTTAATTCCTCATGCTATCTCTAACACTTTAATGTTTTTCTGTAAACTCTACTACTAGTATTGAGCAGTACAGTAGCTTTACCTTTCCTGTTAAAGACTAGCGCTACCTATGGCTCGTCATGTTACCCACCTCTTAACTTCATCTCTATCGTAGAATGTTATAAAGTTGACGTAGATTTAAAAGAATTTGAGAACCTAATTCTTTGGGGCTTGTAGACGTGAAATTCGGATGTCCGAAAGAAGAAAGAATGACAGATAAGAATGCGCGAGATCCGCAGAAGCGATGAGCGTCCGTTCCATATGCGACCCTGCACTCACAAGGAACATTTCGTTTTACAGATTAGTTTAAGAACATGGAAAACTCTTCTTCACGTTGTTGTACTAACTAATACCCCAAGTATTACTATATTATAAATGTTTTTTGATATACCAGCATTTAAAACGATTCTTTTTCTGTTGCAAGAAATCTTTATAAATTGGGCGTTTTACGCACAAATCTTAGTATCAGCATTTTACGGCACGATGATTGAGTCGTTGCAAGAGAATTAAATGGAGGTGTGGTAAATGGAATAGCCCAGCCAATGTTTTTCGCACAGATTCAAATACCAACATCACAACGAAAACTTCTTCGCAAATTAAATTTGATTCTCTTGTAAGATTTATAATGTTGTTATACAAAAAAGAAAATGAGCGTTATGAAACTCATTTATAATGGTAGCCTTATTGCATTCATACAAATATGAAAACGCTGCACCTTAACGGTCGCTTCTTTTTCAAAATATGTATTCATGCAATAAAGCTTAACATTATAAACTAATTGCTATAGCTACTATTATGCGTTCGTTTTGTTCTAAGGAATGTCAACAACGAATCCGCATACGCTTCGCATACGCAAATGAGGAAACGAGCGCCCCTCGGGTCCACGCTGCTAGCCGCTCGCAGTGGAGGCGTCGCGAATCTCGCTCAATAAACAGAGGCGCAGAAGAGGAAAGTAGCTGCTCATACAGTTGACTTTCCTTCACGACACTGTCGCAGATGCCGCGCGACTGCACCTGGAGAAGATGCCACTTCTTTCGGTGTGGTGCCAAACACGTCCCATCCGTCTTGAGGAGAGTGACTTTTTAACCTTCTTTTTTTTTTTTTCCCCCGGGGCTTTTTTACAATTTTGTCCGTCCGGTTTTAGCCGCGTCATGTGTTCTCCGTTCAAAAGACATGACTGTGCCTCTTCTGTGTTCCTCGTTCTATGCCCCAAATGTTTCTCATGGACTTTTAGGGCAGAAGAAAGACAATCACGTATCAACGATAAAATCAGGAACATCCCCATCTCAATCAGGTTGTCCTGTTTCCCTGATCATTGAGCAAATGCTTGAGATGCCCCTTGTTTTGCTTCTGGACGGTAAATCTAGCTTCCTAATGTGCAATGTTTGTTGAACATCTCCTTTTGCTGGTAATGGATAAGAGTAGAGGTAAGGCACGTTGTTTTTTTGTTCAATGCAGAAAAATCATACTGTAATTCGTGTAACGATGCAAAATTACGTTTTCTATAACTCGGAAACGAAAATGACTATTTTTCAAAATTGCTAATCTTGCTATTTTAAAAATGGATTTCTATTTAAGTTAAACTTTTACTCAACCTTTCAACTATTTATAGTTAAAAAGGGATTCTGCGATCATCAAGAAAAACGTGCGCAGATAAGCTTCTCCACTCTATGCACATACATTGTTTACTGAGTTTTTGACTAAATAATTCTAAATCAAACAAATCTCAGGATGTTGTCGCTTTGAACATTGTATTATTTCAAGAATATTACCCTTATCAGATCTGCGTCGGACTGGAAAATTCTAAGACTGTCAAAAAGCTACGCATGAAAGAAATAAAATATGTTCGTAAAATCAATGATTGTGAATGCCAAGAATACCTCACAATAACCAATAATCTTTATTTAACCGACCGGGTTATAGACCCTCGTGCCTAAAACCTGACGGAATAAAACAAAACAGGCAAAACGGGTGGACTTATTTTCAAACGTGTGGGTACGGTTAACATTCTCTTAGAATTCGTAACACTTTTTAACGCCATAACCTTTTTCATATGGTGCTCACGTTGCGGTCACCATGCTCCCGGCCTCCCACAGGACGGGACACTGTACTCAAGAAGCCAAGGCCACCCAGTGCACAAACTTGCTCGCATTTGGCCCCGCGCTGAGGGAGAGCACATCACGGCGGCCAGGCGCTCCGGCTGTTGAACTTTCTCGGGCGTGGCGGTGGCGGGGCGGTCGGGCGGGGAGAATGCGCGACGAGTTAATGGATGCGACGACGCGAGACGCCGCGCGCCGCGACGCGACACCACGGCCGGCGGTCGTCGCCTTATCTGCCGCTCCCATTCAGACGACTCCGCGAACGGCTTGCACCAGCTCAGACTGCCAAGTTGGGATGTAATTAAAAGGGTAGACGAGCGGTTGCTGGTGCCCTGCAGCCAACTGCGGAGTAGTCTTGCCAACTGGATGTTGGAGTTCAGGTTCGAATTCCGCACTACGACGTGGTTGTGCGGTCTTGTTTATGACGCGGCTTGTCAATGCAACAATATTTTCGATTCATGGATAATTCAAAGAAAATAAATATAAGTACAGTAATTGAAATAGGATTGTAAGTTGGACGTCCGCGCCTTTTGCCTGCTCCATCCCTCTTCCTAATACAAGACGATGCGAACAGTTCACTCGTCCAGATCGGCATGAGATGAAAAAGGTGTGTGACGATCATTTCGATGCAGGAAATGCAAGGTGACACGGTGGACAGTCGCACAAATCAGTAGCAGGAGTTGTGGATTTGAATTCCGTTCTAGACCACACGGTTGTTTTAGGCTGCTTTGTTGACGTGGTGTTGCCAGTGCTACAGAAAGTACATCGCCGTCTAACTCATTTTGGTCGAATAAAGTAAGGAACTTTAATTGGATGCGACCACGACTCGGCGTCGCCTTGTTCTGTCGCATATCCCATCGGACGCTCTCTGCGAAAGACATCGGACTCGACGGAAGACGCGACACAAGTCAGACTCCAAGTTTGGGCGTAATTAAAAGGTGTGCGGACGAGCATTGGCTGATGGCAGGCTATGAAGTACGTGCGGTGATGGTTAGCACACCACTGTCAGTAGGGACTTGCAGGGTACAAATTCCGTTACGAAATATCGTTCTTTTTGCTGTTTTTATGACTTGTTTTAATATATTGTATCCCAGTCAAGGATGTTGTTAGAAAGTCAAATATAACTGCAGATGCGTGAAATTGCGATGTTGAGCGCAGAAGGCATGTAGAATGAGTTGCTGCTATTGAATTCCGTTCCTGCTAATAATACATTATTTTTATTAATTCAATGTTACTGTTGCATTGTTATAAAAAATCTCATTATCCAATCCAAATCGATCACGTCATGATTAGAAAATGGCTTCCATTCTCCTTTGAGAAATCCTAGCACTAAGATGTGTGAGATGACGAAACTCAACATTCTGTAAAGAAGCATGAGTAGCGAGAATAAGTGATTCTTTCACAACGATACTCATGTTTAAAGTTTTTCAAATGAAGCAATTATTATTAATTAAAGTTTTATTTATAAGTTACTTGGTTTACTTTACATTCTAGTAACTTACCACAGTTGTCATCGGTGTCGAAATTTAGTTTCCTTTTCCTACTCTTCCGCCAAATAATTCCCGATATTGTTCATTTGTTTAAGAAAACAGTTTTTCAAAATTGAAGTAAACTGTACGCCTACATATACAATTATATGAAACCCGAAAACTTTACGAACAGATGTTCTGGTAACCAAAAGTAATTACACAGAAAAAAAATTCTGTAGCAATTTATACACAAAGGATTAGCGCTTTACGACAGTGGCGCAACATTTCCAAGATTCCAGCAGAAAGAAGCAATGCCAGCGCAAACGGCAGGGGTGTTGTAGCTCGAGGATGCATTGTTTAATGGCAAATGTCCGAAATGTGACACGCTGAGACATTCGAGGAAGCTGAGCAGGTGGTGATTCACACAAAAGCAGCACAGGCGGTGCAATTATGTGGGAGGAAGAACAAATGTTAAGTAGGAAATGAGGAAACGGAAGTCTAAAAAAATGCTGCAGTAACCGAACTCGAAAATCCCTATTCAAAAATCGTACGAAATAGTTGGACAGTTTTATGCATATTGTTATAGGTGATATTATCACTATTCCACTCACTAAAATAAGAACAAACTGTGTTAACGCTATATTCTTGTATATTACACAGATTCACCACCTGGTCTTGAATAGGCGGTTGTATCTAAAAGAATATTGGTCTTTCATTCGATTTTTTTCTGACCTCTTCTCCTACCGCCCTTCTCTATACGTCAGGATACTCGTCTAATACATAAGCGTGATGCCCAATCTTACTAAATACTACTATTGGATGGAAAATTGTAGATAAATTCCTTGACTCTTCGTTGGTTCTGTAATTTATCAAAAAATTTCCAATACAGCTGGGGCATTACCACGTAATTCGGTTTTGGGAAAGGAAACGATTAGGGAACCGGGAGAAATGAACACGAAATCAACGAAGCGCTGTTAATAGGCCCGCACGTGTTGTCATCTTGCCGTCCAAGCGAGGAGGGAAAGAAGGCAACTGGCGGGCCGCGTGTGAAAAGGCCTCAGATGAGACAACAAAAAGAACAAAAAATAAACACATAAGAACGAGCCGGCTCATCCTCGCTCACATCGCTCTGGCCGACATACACGCGCCCTCCCAGCGAAGGGCACGAGGCCGCGACCTACAAGCACGGCCGCGCGACGCGACGCACGCACGCAAACCACCCGTCCCGTCCCGTCCCGCTTCCGCTACACCTCTCCATCCCCGCCAACCGCTCCCTCCCCGCAACCCGCCACGTACGAGCGTCCCGACCCACGCCAGGCCCAGTCAGGCGTGAAACCTAGAAACAGCATATAATCATTTAAAATCTATCCATAGGGAGGGTACGGATAAAAAAACACCAAAACAAACGACCAATAAGCTAGTACGCAATCCAGAAAAATTGTAATTGGAGGACGAATCCACGAGGAAAGCAATGAATCGAGAGTGCTGAAAGTGAGGCTGGAGTTCGCCGTCAAGACGACGCAGATGTTGAGCCGTGGCGGGACGGGGGACAACCAGAGCGCAATCAGCCCTGCACCGCCCTCCTTCTCCAAGCGGAGAATAGGTGATGAGGGCAGGGAGTGGGCACCAGAGAGGGAGGGAGACGCGGACCGCCGTCACGGCGCGGCCGCACCCATGTCGCAGACGTGCGAGAACGCGCCGCGCCATGCCATGCCGCGTCGCGGTGCGGCCGCGCGCGCCCGGCCCGCCCAACCCCCACACCGTCACTTGCCTTCCGGCCGCGCCCCCCCCGCCCATCCACTCTCCCGCCCATCACCCATCTTCCCTTCCCCTGCGACCCAAAAGGGGACCCCTTGCGCCAGGCGGGGACCAGTCTTCATCACCCTTCCGCCCCGCCCAACGCGCACACTGGCTCCGAAAACGGGCACAAAGTGCGAGGAGCGGGAGAGAGACATAATAAAAAAAATCATCTTTATTATTTATTATTTATACCGAATAATTCCATCATAATATTTTACAATATTAATTATGGAGAAACAAATACCCATTTAACTAAAATTTCGCAGAAGTTATAAAAGAGAGTAACCACAAGCGAAAGTCTGTTTAAAGGAAGTTCGCAAAATGTAATTATAGCAAAAAAAAGGAAATGATTACTAAAAATGGGGACGTTCCTTTTGCAAAAAAAAATTATTTTTCCAATTTTGTGTGTTACGAATTGGCTTTTATAAATTGCCCAACTGGAAAAAAAATGTTTATTGAGGAGAGATTAAAACGTGTCAAAATCATAACATTTCTGGGTTAATGTTTCCACGAAAAAGTTTAGGGAATTGAGCATTTTTCTTTCATTTTTCTTTAAATTTGGCGGTCCTATGAACCAAAAAGCAACTTTTGCTACTTGCTGACTTTCTTATCTCCTCTT
>BOPP01000159.1:2846926-2871101 GCA_017312745.1 Gryllus bimaculatus | reverse complement strand
GGATGGGCGGGGGGGGCGCGGCCGGAAGGCAAGTGACGGTGTGGGGGTTGGGCGGGCCGGGCGCGCGCGGCCGCACCGCGACGCGGCATGGCATGGCGCGGCGCGTTCTCGCACGTCTGCGACATGGGTGCGGCCGCGCCGTGACGGCGGTCCGCGTCTCCCTCCCTCTCTGGTGCCCACTCCCTGCCCTCATCACCTATTCTCCGCTTGGAGAAGGAGGGCGGTGCAGGGCTGATTGCGCTCTGGTTGTCCCCCGTCCCGCCACGGCTCAACATCTGCGTCGTCTTGACGGCGAACTCCAGCCTCACTTTCAGCACTCTCGATTCATTGCTTTCCTCGTGGATTCGTCCTCCAATTACAATTTTTCTGGATTGCGTACTAGCTTATTGGTCGTTTGTTTTGGTGTTTTTTTATCCGTACCCTCCCTATGGATAGATTTTAAATGATTATATGCTGTTTCTAGGTTTCACGCCTGACTGGGCCTGGCGTGGGTCGGGACGCTCGTACGTGGCGGGTTGCGGGGAGGGAGCGGTTGGCGGGGATGGAGAGGTGTAGCGGAAGCGGGACGGGACGGGACGGGTGGTTTGCGTGCGTGCGTCGCGTCGCGCGGCCGTGCTTGTAGGTCGCGGCCTCGTGCCCTTCGCTGGGAGGGCGCGTGTATGTCGGCCAGAGCGATGTGAGCGAGGATGAGCCGGCTCGTTCTTATGTGTTTATTTTTTGTTCTTTTTGTTGTCTCATCTGAGGCCTTTTCACACGCGGCCCGCCAGTTGCCTTCTTTCCCTCCTCGCTTGGACGGCAAGATGACAACACGTGCGGGCCTATTAACAGCGCTTCGTTGATTTCGTGTTCATTTCTCCCGGTTCCCTAATCGTTTCCTTTCCCAAAACCGAATTACGTGGTAATGCCCCAGCTGTATTGGAAATTTTTTGATAAATTACAGAACCAACGAAGAGTCAAGGAATTTATCTACAATTTTCCATCCAATAGTAGTATTTAGTAAGATTGGGCATCACGCTTATGTATTAGACGAGTATCCTGACGTATAGAGAAGGGCGGTAGGAGAAGAGGTCAGAAAAAAATCGAATGAAAGACCAATATTCTTTTAGATACAACCGCCTATTCAAGACCAGGTGGTGAATCTGTGTAATATACAAGAATATAGCGTTAACACAGTTTGTTCTTATTTTAGTGAGTGGAATAGTGATAATATCACCTATAACAATATGCATAAAACTGTCCAACTATTTCGTACGATTTTTGAATAGGGATTTTCGAGTTCGGTTACTGCAGCATTTTTTTAGACTTCCGTTTCCTCATTTCCTACTTAACATTTGTTCTTCCTCCCACATAATTGCACCGCCTGTGCTGCTTTTGTGTGAATCACCACCTGCTCAGCTTCCTCGAATGTCTCAGCGTGTCACATTTCGGACATTTGCCATTAAACAATGCATCCTCGAGCTACAACACCCCTGCCGTTTGCGCTGGCATTGCTTCTTTCTGCTGGAATCTTGGAAATGTTGCGCCACTGTCGTAAAGCGCTAATCCTTTGTGTATAAATTGCTACAGAATTTTTTTTCTGTGTAATTACTTTTGGTTACCAGAACATCTGTTCGTAAAGTTTTCGGGTTTCATATAATTGTATATGTAGGCGTACAGTTTACTTCAATTTTGAAAAACTGTTTTCTTAAACAAATGAACAATATCGGGAATTATTTGGCGGAAGAGTAGGAAAAGGAAACTAAATTTCGACACCGATGACAACTGTGGTAAGTTACTAGAATGTAAAGTAAACCAAGTAACTTATAAATAAAACTTTAATTAATAATAATTGCTTCATTTGAAAAACTTTAAACATGAGTATCGTTGTGAAAGAATCACTTATTCTCGCTACTCATGCTTCTTTACAGAATGTTGAGTTTCGTCATCTCACACATCTTAGTGCTAGGATTTCTCAAAGGAGAATGGAAGCCATTTTCTAATCATGACGTGATCGATTTGGATTGGATAATGAGATTTTTTATAACAATGCAACAGTAACATTGAATTAATAAAAATAATGTATTATTAGCAGGAACGGAATTCAATAGCAGCAACTCATTCTACATGCCTTCTGCGCTCAACATCGCAATTTCACGCATCTGCAGTTATATTTGACTTTCTAACAACATCCTTGACTGGGATACAATATATTAAAACAAGTCATAAAAACAGCAAAAAGAACGATATTTCGTAACGGAATTTGTACCCTGCAAGTCCCTACTGACAGTGGTGTGCTAACCATCACCGCACGTACTTCATAGCCTGCCATCAGCCAATGCTCGTCCGCACACCTTTTAATTACGCCCAAACTTGGAGTCTGACTTGTGTCGCGTCTTCCGTCGAGTCCGATGTCTTTCGCAGAGAGCGTCCGATGGGATATGCGACAGAACAAGGCGACGCCGAGTCGTGGTCGCATCCAATTAAAGTTCCTTACTTTATTCGACCAAAATGAGTTAGACGGCGATGTACTTTCTGTAGCACTGGCAACACCACGTCAACAAAGCAGCCTAAAACAACCGTGTGGTCTAGAACGGAATTCAAATCCACAACTCCTGCTACTGATTTGTGCGACTGTCCACCGTGTCACCTTGCATTTCCTGCATCGAAATGATCGTCACACACCTTTTTCATCTCATGCCGATCTGGACGAGTGAACTGTTCGCATCGTCTTGTATTAGGAAGAGGGATGGAGCAGGCAAAAGGCGCGGACGTCCAACTTACAATCCTATTTCAATTACTGTACTTATATTTATTTTCTTTGAATTATCCATGAATCGAAAATATTGTTGCATTGACAAGCCGCGTCATAAACAAGACCGCACAACCACGTCGTAGTGCGGAATTCGAACCTGAACTCCAACATCCAGTTGGCAAGACTACTCCGCAGTTGGCTGCAGGGCACCAGCAACCGCTCGTCTACCCTTTTAATTACATCCCAACTTGGCAGTCTGAGCTGGTGCAAGCCGTTCGCGGAGTCGTCTGAATGGGAGCGGCAGATAAGGCGACGACCGCCGGCCGTGGTGTCGCGTCGCGGCGCGCGGCGTCTCGCGTCGTCGCATCCATTAACTCGTCGCGCATTCTCCCCGCCCGACCGCCCCGCCACCGCCACGCCCGAGAAAGTTCAACAGCCGGAGCGCCTGGCCGCCGTGATGTGCTCTCCCTCAGCGCGGGGCCAAATGCGAGCAAGTTTGTGCACTGGGTGGCCTTGGCTTCTTGAGTACAGTGTCCCGTCCTGTGGGAGGCCGGGAGCATGGTGACCGCAACGTGAGCACCATATGAAAAAGGTTATGGCGTTAAAAAGTGTTACGAATTCTAAGAGAATGTTAACCGTACCCACACGTTTGAAAATAAGTCCACCCGTTTTGCCTGTTTTGTTTTATTCCGTCAGGTTTTAGGCACGAGGGTCTATAACCCGGTCGGTTAAATAAAGATTATTGGTTATTGTGAGGTATTCTTGGCATTCACAATCATTGATTTTACGAACATATTTTATTTCTTTCATGCGTAGCTTTTTGACAGTCTTAGAATTTTCCAGTCCGACGCAGATCTGATAAGGGTAATATTCTTGAAATAATACAATGTTCAAAGCGACAACATCCTGAGATTTGTTTGATTTAGAATTATTTAGTCAAAAACTCAGTAAACAATGTATGTGCATAGAGTGGAGAAGCTTATCTGCGCACGTTTTTCTTGATGATCGCAGAATCCCTTTTTAACTATAAATAGTTGAAAGGTTGAGTAAAAGTTTAACTTAAATAGAAATCCATTTTTAAAATAGCAAGATTAGCAATTTTGAAAAATAGTCATTTTCGTTTCCGAGTTATAGAAAACGTAATTTTGCATCGTTACACGAATTACAGTATGATTTTTCTGCATTGAACAAAAAAACAACGTGCCTTACCTCTACTCTTATCCATTACCAGCAAAAGGAGATGTTCAACAAACATTGCACATTAGGAAGCTAGATTTACCGTCCAGAAGCAAAACAAGGGGCATCTCAAGCATTTGCTCAATGATCAGGGAAACAGGACAACCTGATTGAGATGGGGATGTTCCTGATTTTATCGTTGATACGTGATTGTCTTTCTTCTGCCCTAAAAGTCCATGAGAAACATTTGGGGCATAGAACGAGGAACACAGAAGAGGCACAGTCATGTCTTTTGAACGGAGAACACATGACGCGGCTAAAACCGGACGGACAAAATTGTAAAAAAGCCCCGGGGGAAAAAAAAAAAAAGAAGGTTAAAAAGTCACTCTCCTCAAGACGGATGGGACGTGTTTGGCACCACACCGAAAGAAGTGGCATCTTCTCCAGGTGCAGTCGCGCGGCATCTGCGACAGTGTCGTGAAGGAAAGTCAACTGTATGAGCAGCTACTTTCCTCTTCTGCGCCTCTGTTTATTGAGCGAGATTCGCGACGCCTCCACTGCGAGCGGCTAGCAGCGTGGACCCGAGGGGCGCTCGTTTCCTCATTTGCGTATGCGAAGCGTATGCGGATTCGTTGTTGACATTCCTTAGAACAAAACGAACGCATAATAGTAGCTATAGCAATTAGTTTATAATGTTAAGCTTTATTGCATGAATACATATTTTGAAAAAGAAGCGACCGTTAAGGTGCAGCGTTTTCATATTTGTATGAATGCAATAAGGCTACCATTATAAATGAGTTTCATAACGCTCATTTTCTTTTTTGTATAACAACATTATAAATCTTACAAGAGAATCAAATTTAATTTGCGAAGAAGTTTTCGTTGTGATGTTGGTATTTGAATCTGTGCGAAAAACATTGGCTGGGCTATTCCATTTACCACACCTCCATTTAATTCTCTTGCAACGACTCAATCATCGTGCCGTAAAATGCTGATACTAAGATTTGTGCGTAAAACGCCCAATTTATAAAGATTTCTTGCAACAGAAAAAGAATCGTTTTAAATGCTGGTATATCAAAAAACATTTATAATATAGTAATACTTGGGGTATTAGTTAGTACAACAACGTGAAGAAGAGTTTTCCATGTTCTTAAACTAATCTGTAAAACGAAATGTTCCTTGTGAGTGCAGGGTCGCATATGGAACGGACGCTCATCGCTTCTGCGGATCTCGCGCATTCTTATCTGTCATTCTTTCTTCTTTCGGACATCCGAATTTCACGTCTACAAGCCCCAAAGAATTAGGTTCTCAAATTCTTTTAAATCTACGTCAACTTTATAACATTCTACGATAGAGATGAAGTTAAGAGGTGGGTAACATGACGAGCCATAGGTAGCGCTAGTCTTTAACAGGAAAGGTAAAGCTACTGTACTGCTCAATACTAGTAGTAGAGTTTACAGAAAAACATTAAAGTGTTAGAGATAGCATGAGGAATTAAACGAAAATTCAAGAACGACTCAAACCTGTATGTTTAGACGCACGAATGCACTTCTAGTGGCTTCGTTGCTTTGATTTGGACCGGAAACGTGACTCGTCCACTGACGGTCTGACGGCCCTTCACCCCGAAGCAGAATGCACATACACTGGGCGGTGTTTTGTGAGAGCGTCCGCGTGTGTGCGCCTTGACCCGCGTCTCCCTTTGCAGGCGCGTCCTAGCCGCGCTCGAATAGAGGGGGCAAGGTCGCCGCTCTCCCCCTATCCTTCAGCAGAGGGACCCGATGCGCCCGCTCTCGCAGCGTTCGCGAGCTTCGCACTGCGCCGCCAATCCTCGTCCTCCATATAGCGGCTCGCCCTCTCCGCGACTTTTTGCGCCTACCCTTACTGGTAGTGCCCGTTATCACGCTACATTGCCACTCATTTTCCACCATCGGCTCTAACTATCTTTTCCCCGAGGCCACAAGCTTTGTCCTCCATCGGCCTGCATCGCCTGCATCGCCCTGCCTATCGCCCCCACCATCGTTATCCCGGCATCCGCCGCCGCACAAAAGAGCAATTTAACGCCTCGCGGGCCTCGCCATTCTCACCAAACCTCGCCCCAACTTACAACCCCTGAGTCCTCGCTGCGTTTCGTTTACAAATGTCAGCAATTTGGGTTCTGCTTCCTTTTTCGGTCTTGCCTTCCCTCTTTTCTTCCTCAACGTCTGTACGAAGTGTCGGCTTTTTCATCTCCAATCTAAACTCTTGTATTCGGTCTTCTGTATATTATTTGCTCACTATTCTGTTTTTATACGTCTTGTTTATTCACTTTGCTTCATCGTCTTCCCTTTAAAAACGTGTCAGTAACGCCATCATTCTACGTTACATTCTTTTATAAAATCATAGTTTGCTACGATTCTTTAATTTCTGTCTTGGAAACACTGAATAATTTAATGGTTCACGTTGTTTTGGAGTTTTTTGATTGAGGTATTTTATATTGAAACTGGCACACAAAATTTCTCTATCGAGTGATTACATCAAACATAGCAGATCGACCGAGAGTTGAATATTTCGTTTACTGCTTCGATGTATTTTTGTGTAACTGATGAAAACTCAATGTCTTATCTCGTCACGCAATTGCCATTTTATGATTTCCCGAACTTTCTTTCCCTGAGAAGAGAATTTCGGTTGAAATTGTTCCGTCACCCCCAAATGAGACAGAAACACCATAATGCAATACTCCTCGTACGTCAAAGAAACGCAAGAAAAGAAAAAAAAGAAAAAATTAAAAAGAAAAAGACAAAAAATGAAAAGAAAAAAGAAAAAAAGAAAAAGAAAAAGAAGGAAAAAGAAAAAAGAAAAGAAAAAGAAAAAGAAAAGAAAAAGCAAAGAAAAAAGAAAAGAAAAAAGAAAAGAAAAAAGAAAGGAAAAAGAAAAGAAAAAGAAAAGAAAAGATAAAAAAAAAGAAAAAGAAAAGAAAAAAAGAAAAGAAAAAAGGCAAAGAAAAAAGAAAAGAAAAAGAAAAGAAAAAGAAAAGAAAAAAGAAAAGAAAAAGAAAAGAAAAAAGAAAAGAAAAAGAAAGAAAAAAGAAAGAAAAAAGAAAAGAAAAAAGAAAAGAAAAAAGAAAAGAAAAAAAGAAAGAAAAAAGAAAAGAAAAAAAAGAAAAAAAGAAAAGAGAAAGAAAAAATAGAAAGAGAAAAGAAAAAGTAAAGAAAAAAAAAGAGAAATAATACTGTCCACCGTCGAGAGAACACCGGAGCTTCCTTTTCCAAGGCGCCGCCTTGTTTTCTCCCGCCGGGGGCGTGGCGCGGAGGCGGCGCGGGGCGGCGCGGGTCGGCGCGGCGGCGCGCGGGCGGGGCGGGGCGCCTCGTCCGCTGAGGACCAGGAGGAGCTGGCGTGGGCCAAAGGCGCTCAAACGTGGAAGCGCCATATAGCCGGAAGGTCAGTGTTTCCCGTCCCGCCTAGCAAGGAACTCCCCCCCCCCGCGTGCCTCGCCTGCTTCTGGGGGCGGAAGGCCTTCCGAGAACCGCGCCTCAGCGGACTTCCCGCCGGCGCGCGGCGCTTCGGCAGTCGGATGTTTCGTTTTCACGCCCACGGTCCTATGTGGCTGGAGCATCCAGCCGGTACTTCGAGGGGCCTCATAGATTTTTGTTCAATAATAAGCACTTGTTATTATACTTGTGTTTACCTTGCAGTGTATATATGACACGATACAATTTAAGGGTTTAAAATTATTCAATACATATTCTAACTCTTATAACAATTTTTTAATATTTTTGCCAAATTATGTGAAGGTAGAACCAAAAGTGGCGGTCTTTGGGGAGGGGGGGCTTGCCCCCATGCTCCTCCTCCCAACCTGGAATGCAGTTTGTATGATACTATTCGCAAACACGATTGTTAGTTTAAAAGTATTTTAGCAAATAAAGTCATAAATTCCTAATCTGTGCATTATAAACTATAGTTTATTCGTACATATATCTATAATCCAGTATCGTGAAACGAAATTACCATTGAATAAATATATTACATACAGTTTAATGCAAGTTTTTTTTTTTTTTTTTTTTATGAACGATGGTGGCAAACTGAAGCATATCAAATAAGAATATTGTTTTCTGCTAATATTATTTATATATTATTTAATATTATTTTCTGTAGAATATTATTTTTCTTTACGTTTTAACAGCAGAAATATCACCAACATGCATATGACTGCCCATCCGATGTAGGCAATTTGCAAAATAAAAACGACATATTACAAATATCTTAAATACGCAAGTTCAAAATCGATTATAAAATGTGATTGGAATTGAACTCAATTCGCTTTGATTAGTGTTCAGTTGAAACACACAATTTCAATTATAATCTGGCGATATTATTATTAAATGACCTCTGACAGGAAACCACTTTCAAGCAATGGTTTTGCGTGACCTGATTTAGAAACTCCGTTTACTAATTAAGTATACGTATTTTTTTCTTTGAATGACCAATGGGCTAAAATACGAACAGAAGAGAGGGTTTTGTGGTCGAAACAGGACGTGGGTGAAGGGAGAAATGATATGAAGAGGAATAGGAGATTAATTTTTCAATAACTTTCCAACAGGGGCGCTTACGCGGAGTGAATTTCTGGAATGAATTTGCAAGAGAATGTTAACAGGGACGAAGGCAATGAAGTAGAAAGTGAAATCTGCATTCGAATTTCAATTTTACCCTCAATAGCAAAGCGGCGCAATCCTAGTGACGATTGCCAGTCGACAGTCAGACGACCTGCAGCACTGGAGCAGCAAGAGTGGGGACGATGGGGGGGGGAGGCGGAGGCGGCGTGTTTCTGCTGGGAGGGTGGAGATTCTTATCTGTGATGTTGCAACACGGGGCTGCGGGGAAAGCGAATGTGAGGCACAGGACGAGATGGAGCGCTAGAGTGTTTGACCGCGATAGCGCTGTCTAGGCGAGCGATCGACACAGCTCAACTCGTCTGTTTTTGCTCGCACAGTTCGACTTTTCCGGGCCGCAGCTCGTGCTAATAATTAGCTCCGCGGGGAGTGGGGTGTGGGGTGTAGAGTCTGGAGAATCGCTGCGTGCCTAGGGCGGCCCGTGCTCGCCAACACACCGCGCGCACGCGTTGCGTTGATCGATGCAAAGTACGCAGTCGGGAAGATCAACATGATTTTTTTTATCGTTTGAAACTATCAGCTATCGCCTTAAGGCAGCTCATGCAAGTCGGCATTCGCTGAGTAGTGAAGGCCAGTACCTACTATTCCGAAATGGCTAATGAGGCTCAGCCTGGCTCGTGCCTGCGAATGTTGCGCTTTGCTTATGCCCATGAACAGAAACACTTCGGCATAGAGTGATCAATGAATGGTTGACGTTCGGCGACCTGGGAAGCAAACATCCATACTGACTTACTCGGGGGGGGGGTCGCGAAGTCACCTGCACTGGCTGCTTGGCAAGAAGTCTACTAAGGCATGTCTCCTCAGTCAGCAGAGCAGAGAGCACTGGTTCTGAGAGCTCATCCGTATGCAGTTCCCTGATGTCGTCTTCGTCCGGGGAACTGTTCGCTTCCTTTCATGATGGCCAAAAGACCGCATCGCCATGCCTAAGGGCAAGCATTGGACATGTTAGTCGTGGGCAAATAAGCCAAGCAATCCACTAAATTCCGTATTCAGCGCGATTCCATGTTTCTGCCTCTTTCGTCATTCTAATGTGAGGAGCAAGCCTGGATTACCGCTATGTGGTTCGTAGCGTTTAAGTGACTCTCGATGCTTTTCGGATCAACAGTCTCAGTTTTTATACTCTTCAGGACAAATGCATGGCGTGGCGATCACTTTCACTTGGTTTGTGTTAGGGTAATTTATAAGTATTCCGGTTCGATATCTATGGTACAAAGAGGATGTGTAGTTCTCGTGTCTTTTAACTGCGTTTCGCTGTAACGTTTTTATTTTGTAGATCATTTTTATTGTTTCTGTGTAGATGCTTGGAAGATAAGGGTATAATTTTTTCATACATACAATACAATAAGAATAGATCTTAAACCATTATATGTTCCGAAATGATAACATAATATTTATTTTCAGATCATGCCGTGTATTGGGACATTTATAAATTTAAAAAAAAAGGATATGCTAGTTACAAGTGTTCCACATATGGTTGTATTACTAGTCAATATCTATTTGATGATATGAGGAATGGAGGATAATTTGTATTACTTATTTGCAATGCGGAAGAAACTTAAGAATAAACAACTATCGAAACGCTGTCCTTTGAGAAATGTTTATAATTTCATTAGCTCACCAGGAACGCGGGAATAAATAAAAACGCTAAGATATTCGATTTTCATGGCAAATATTTAATGTTAATTCCGCATTGCTAAAACCTGATGGTAGGATATATAATCATACTCTGTTTGCCCACTGCGACTTGCTTACGACCAAGGACGTCATGCGACCAGGATAAGAAATGCTACAGTATTCACATGTGCTGGTTTTGAACAGCCATTTTTGCTGCCTCCATGACCCATTATTCCACATCTTAACAGGCAAGCGCACTGCAGAACACTAGTTTCTTAAATGGGCTTTCATTTTCCTTAATTCTTTATAGTTTGAAGACTAAAGAGCCTTTTTTAATGTTGACTCCGCAAGTCGAATTCATTCTCAATGAAACAGCCCGCTGTCTTTAGTAATTGGAAACGGTTTTTCCGAGTTCATCCCACCACCGTTCTACATATTAAAGAGACGGCGTTCTGTCTCTTTAGCCCGCTTTACTCCATAGTTGCTTGCGTCTATGAGCCTGGGTATCGCTGCAACGTAGCAGCTTACTTACAGCGGAGTGCCCCATATATATATATATATATATATATATATATATATAATATATAATATATATATCCTTTTTTCATCAACTCTATTAAGAAGAGACCGATTGACAGCATGGTCATTTTTCAACTTTCGTTTCACACTTTCAGATGATTTCAACTTCGCTAGGCTTTATAGTTTTCTTCTTACCTTCTTGCTTACTCGGAATCTTGCTTTCCATCTTTTTCAGTCCCTTAGGGCTGATCTACATGATTTAATAACATTTTCGATACTAATGCGCTTTCCTTCGTCTACCAGCCGACTAAGATACAGACCCTTCCCACTACTCTGTAATCTGTCGTAGGGCCGGCCGACGCGCGGGAAGTCATTTAAAAAAACTGGAGACACATGTTCACCAAATACGGTTTTTAAACTAATTTTCTAACAACAACGCAAATCATTCAGTCTCTCATCATATTATTTACTATAAAGTAACAATTGAAAATACACTTAAATCCAGCATTACATTTTAATGTTTTCTAAGAACATATTCACCATACCCTTCAGACATCCGTAAATAGAAAAATTCTGTCTGTGGCAATTCTCTTACTGAACGACGAGAGAACCCGTCCCTTGTTCACTGCCTGGCAGAAAGATGCAACTTGGATATCCTTCACTTTTCCTCCGCCCTTAAAGAACACACAACGCCTTGTTATTCAAATGCGTACGACGCAGAGGAGATAGTGCGTGTAGCGACCGTGCGAACGACACGGAGTGGCGTGGGCAGGCAGCACGGTCTTGCAACAAATTGTTGAGGAGAGAGTCCAATTTAAATATAAGATTCGGCAGGGGCCCGACTCCCTGCTTTGCATTGATCACAACTTTTTCCTGGTATCTCTGTTCTTGTGTTCTCTTAGTAGTGGAGCCTGAATACTGCAGTGTTTGCTTTTGAAAATACGGATGCAGTTACATGCATCACGTGTGACTCTGTAAGTATGTTAATTTTAGGTTTCAAATTTATGTTCTAGACAAAGATTTCTTCATTCAAGTATGGTGTTTGCCTCTTTTTCTAAAAGATATTTTCAGATTTCTTGAGGCATTTATTTTCTTTAACTTCATAAATTATTTCTTCTGCGAGTTTTTGTTTTTTGAAAATGAATTCCAAATCTTGCTATATCACATCTGGAACGTCAACAGTGAACGAGATGTATACAATTTGGATCGCCATTAACAATCGATCGGTTTATGCCATTAACACAGTCATTGTGTCGTTTTAGAGTAACTGTTTTGTATCGATAAAATAGAAAGAACAAACTATTCAAACTTATTACTGATTTCAAACTTTTCTTTTTATTATTATCAGTGTTTTAATATTAGTGTATGCTGAGATAAGTATACTTTAGTACTAGGGTGACACCACGGTCTGGAATAATTTCTCATATAGAGTCTGATATGTTGGAAAAAAAATATGGGAAACCGAGCATCATTTTGCATCCCTTCCTATTTCAGCTGGCCAAAATTGAAGGGATCGCTTTCGACCGATATTGCGGCGCGAAAAGCTTCTGACTCAAGCCCCCGGAGAAAGTGCCTAGAAGAACATGGAGGCAGAGGAAAATACGAATCCTTGTGATAAATGTGGCATGTAGAGCAGATTTTCCTCTTCCGCGGAATAGACTCTCCCGCCCTCACCCTCTTCCCTCCCCCTGCGACCAAATGACCCTGCGCCAGGGCGACCAGTCTTCATCCCTTCCGCCCGCCCAACCGCGCACACTGGCTCGAAACGGGCCAAGTGGGGCGGAGAGAGACATATAAAAAATCATCTTTATTATTATTATTTTACGAATATCATCATAATATACAAATATTAAATTATGGAGAAAATACCTTTAACTAAAATTCGCAGAGTAAGAGAGTAACACAGCGAAGTCTGTTAAGAAGTCGTAACGTAATTATAGCAAAAGGAATATACTAAAATGGACGTCCTTTTGCAAATTATTCAATTTGTGTGTACGATTGCTATAATTGCCACTGAAATGTATGAGAGAGATAAACGTTCAAATCATACATTTTGGTTAATGTTCACGAAAGGTTTAGAATGTAGCATTTTCTTCATTTTCTTTAAATTTGGCGTCCTATGAACCAAAAGCAACTTTTGCTACTTGCTGCTTTCTTCTTTTTTTCTTTTTGTTCATCTTCTTCGACTTTGAAAATTTCTATATTGTTCTTTCATTAAACTTCATCTCCTTTCTTCTGAACGCGTCACAGGAAGTATTCATATAATGTCGTTTCATTCTTCGTCGAAAAGGGGGCGACCCTTAATGTAGCGATCAGAGTGCCACCCTTCGACAGCTTCCGGGTCAGATCATCCACGCCCGAAATACTAAGTGGAATTGATGACGAACAAGCGGGTTCGCGTCACGTGGTTAGCCCAGGATCCCTGCATTTTATCCCAACTTTGTTCCAACATCATTTACTCGTCATCCCCAATCCCAACCTACTTTATCACGTCTATTTCACCGATGGGTGGAAAAAGTCCGATAGAAGACGCGTTCGGAGAGGAGGGAATGGAAGAAAACCTTCGAGAACTAAAAATGGAAAAGGTATAAATGAAATGATATATAATAAGTGCATAAGTAACATCTTGAGAAGTAAAGAGTTGTAAGCAACATGGAGGGATGTAAAGTTGTAATGAAGTGCAAGCTGTAAAGAGGAATGTGAAGTAGTTAAGCCATGTACGTTGAAAGGAGATAAAGATAGGTTAGATGCAAAAGAAGTCAAGAGAGAAATATATGCTACTTTTAGTAATCACCTATACCGTCAAAGTCCGTGAAAATGAACTTTCATAGCCGTTCTGCACACTGTGCGTCGTTCTATTCCAGGTCGCGCACCATCCCCACCCGCCCATCCCAGTTCGACTCAGCTTCGTCATTTTTCACTGGCTCGTTTGTGGCCGACCCAGAGGCGATGGGAGTCGTCTGCCCGAACGACAAATAGGCGGACGTAACATCGACGGGCAGTGCATGAACGTGAACGCACGTGCCAGTTCCGGGACCACTAGCATTCTCCTGCGTTCACTTTACAATACAGCACTTTACATTGTAAAAGAGTAAGAGGCTGAGAACTATAATTTGTTATTGAACACTGACTTGAATTAACGAGCATGTGCTTTAAAGAGATGATTTAAAGCTCGTCTGAAAAGTCTTTGACACCATATGGCAACTTACAAATGGAAATTATCCGCGTGCACGAAGTTTTAGCATTGAAAAAAGTGATAAAATGACAGAAATATCTAAATGTTTTAGACATCACATAATTTTTGAATGGGTGAAAGTGGTTTGGAATTTTTGAAGGTGTCAATCGCCAAAATACTATTATTAAATTTGTTTGCATTACATATTTTACGTAATTTCTTGCACAAGTAGTAATACCATCACATACTATTTCAAGATATTCAGTACGAAACTATGTTATTGATACATCGTTGTTTACTTATCGGATAAATGATAAACAATGAATTTATTGCGTATGAAATTGTATTTTAAAGGAATAAGAAAATACATCATAAATGTTCTGACTACATTACAACTGACATCATTCTAAATGAACTGTAATGTATTCTTGTGATTAGTACTGCTTAAACTAAGTTTTCACTAAAGAGCGAAGTTTCAACTTGACATCGGAATAAGAAAATACATCACAAATGTTCTGATTACATTACAACTGACATCATTCCAAACGAACTGTAATGTATTCTTGTGATTACTACTGCATAAACTAAGTTGTCACTAAAGAGCGAAGTTTCAACTTGACATTAAAATTATCTGGAAAACAGAAGCATTGCGTATTAGTAGCCGTTGTTTACATTCAAACGTATTAAAAGAGATGTCTGCAGGGACAGAACAAACATACCATAAATAGCTCAGTAATGGAAGGAGAAAATTATACACAAATAGCAAACAATTTATAAATAACCAGAAATTAACTAAAAAAAGACAAATTGAATTATTAGGAAGCGCAAACTCTTCCTCACAGAAAACCCGAGTTCTTCCGGCGAAATTCATTCATCGAACGCAAGTGCTTAAAGAAAGGTATATTCACGTCTTTCAGCGTCACGTAGATGTGAAAATTATAGCGCCCGGACTAGCCTTTCCTCGAAAACGTTTCGCGAGCCGACGCTCCGTGTAACTGACACTGACGGGGCACCGCGGCCAGCACGCCGCCTCAATGAATCGCGTAAGTCAGGCGTGAATCGGCGAAAAGTGGCGAACAGATGACTCGCTCTCGGCGTTGGCCGGACTCCAAGGAGGGCCGTCGTCTTACAAGTTACAACCTATTATGGTCGGCTCTCAAGTGGAGATCAAAGAATAAATAGAATAAAAGTGTACGAGCGAGCACTCACGTCCCGCGGAACGAGCGCTGCAATCGAAGTGCTTGATCCCCACGATCGTCATCTTTCTCTCTCGCCATGAACTTCACACGAGTGTTTATGGCATTGCCGTGACCTTACAGGGGTAGACCACCCAACAATAACTCAAGTGTTTGTTTTGAAGGTATCACGCAAGGAAAAAACCCTTCGTTTTTCTGAACATAAATACTGAAGTTATGTAATTTATTAATAAGTGAAGCACTAAATAACCTCGCTTCACTTCATAAAAAACATTCAAATTTTCATAGAATTTACAATCATTTATTTTAATAAACATAATGTATTCAACTAAGATATAGAGAGAACATTAAGCTCTTCCACAGAACTCTATAAAAACGTATCATGCTTCATTTTCAAATTACATTTCCGGAATGGTGAGTAATTTAAACGTTTCCTCGCGTTGATGATAGCCAATTTAATACACTATTGGACTAATTTATATTCGTATGAATGTAAGCGAGTGTAGTGCATATGTAAGTGTAAGGATCTGCAAACAAGAGGAGGGGATAGGACAAGGAAGAGGAAGGAAAAATTGCGTGAGATCCGCAGCCAGTTTGTTTGGGTAGTGCTCGGGTATTCGCCTGATACTGATTGCAGTAACAACGAAAAACTACCAATTAGAACTGCCGGTCGCTAGAATTCTTCTCCAAGGAGTCACCGAATTCAACCTAGCTACGTAGCTAGTGTCGAAAATCCGCCACCGGCGGTAATATAAACCTAGGATCTCCCAATCAGTCTCACCGAAAAAAGAAAAGTAGGTTAAACCGAGGCAAGGTTTCCAGCAAAGAGGGAAGAGACCCGATTTTTAAAAAAAGGAAATTACGGATAACGGGGAAAAGTGGAAGACGACGGGGCGTAGACATCGCTCCGCGTTTGTCCCGTGCCGCGGAAATCGGGGCAGCACCGTCGCCGCGGGGCGGTTAAAGCGACGCGCGCCGCTCGCCACCCACCGCCCGCTGCTCGCGAACGCACGTGCACGGGTCCAGGTGCAGGTGCTGGTAGAGGACAGCGACACCTGCCCGAAACGGGCCTTCGCTCAAACGGACGCGGGAGTAAATTGTTCTAGGAACTACGTTCTTGGCTCTCCGGCAGGCGCCGCGTCCTAGGCACCGGTGCCGAGGTTTCGGCCGCCATTCTGCGACCTTCCTAAGGGCGTCCTTCCCCAGGTAGAACGTACGCTCTCAATTATTTCTAATCAGAGTGTTTTCGCATTACAATACGCCGAGAAACATCTAAAACGACCATTACCGTTAGCATAGTTGCAATGAATGTATTTAATAAAAACAGGGAAATAATAGATTCAATTGATTTCCGATGAAGTGAATCGATTTGTGTTGTAAAGGTTCATGATACTATAGTAATACCCGTTTGGCCCGTTTTTCACTACCGGCCTGTAGGACTCTGTTGGGTGGAAACAATAAGCTTATAATATTGTCATTTATTATATTATTATGTTTGTAATATATCATTTAACTTAGGAACTCACAGCTATTCAGACACAAATAATAGCGGAATCTAGCAACAGAATTTCAAAGTAACTAAACACTAGCAACTGGCGCTCATATACTACAGTATTGAGTATCTAGTCGCGATGGTCAATACTGCTTACGATCTCATCTAGTCACGAATATAAAGAAAATTCTTATCTCGTCACATCATCGAGTTACTTCCTCTCGCTTGGTCAGCCACCCAGCAGAGCAAAAAACACCGCCCCCTCTCGGGATAGAAACATACACAACACTTACCATACATACATAGGTCTTAATGGAAATTCCCCTTCCTTGGCCTTTCTACTACGTATGCACGACAGAAGATAATAGGATCTTTACGAGCAGAGGGGAACGAACTTTAGGTAGAAGGCAGCCTGGGCTTGAAAATTGCAGTTTAACAAAACAGATTAGTGTAAGCTCTTGGCGCCCGTGGTAAAGATAAAAGAGGTATAGACGTAAGGTTACCTAAAGTGGGTGAGAGAAACGGTGATGAAAACGAACAAGAGCAAAATGCGACCTGATATAGTTAGTAGGAAATTGAGAAGTTAACACTGGGGAAGAAAATGCATCAAAATTGGGGGAATGAGATTTTGAGGAAAATAGGCAAGAACAGGTTCACTGGCAAACTGAAAACAGAAATATTTTTCCTAAAAGATAAAGAGTCATTAGGAGACGACATGCCAAGAGATTGAACAAACTTTATCTGTGAAGTTTAATCATTGAAGTGTTTAATTGCCAATAATCATGTAGTCAAACGAATATTAAACATGTGAATACAAAAAGAAAATAGACTACCGAAAAGGAGAGGATAAAGAATAAAGTGTGATACAGCCCAAAAAAGAGGCTGCAGCACACAAACTCAGATGTTGGCCCCCTCTACAACAAGTCCTTTAGAGCTTGACGAGAACTAGTTGGCACACGTCGCCGTTACCAAACGTCATGTTGGGTCAGGCGTGAATATTGTGGAAATCGCTGAAAAGCTCCGGCGAATCTGTTGCCCCACGCGCTTCACTAATGCCGGAGGCAGAATTAGCACACAATTTGCACCCGTGTGCGGCCAATTAGGGGAGCACGGAGAGGCGGTAGAAAGTCAGGCTCCGCCACCGCCCTGCGCCCCCCCCCGCCCCCCTCCCCGCCTCTAATGGCGCGAATACATCACTCAAATCTCTGGCCGTTTTATTTTACCTATTTAGATGCAGGAGAGTGACACGCTAGCTTTCGCTCCACATGCGATGCGGGGTTAAGAGATTTGAGGTGATGGTAATGATTATGATGATGGTGGGGATGGATTAGGAGGGCTCGCGGTGAAATGGATAGTCAGGGGTGTCCATCTAGCAAGGCCTTACAAGCCACAACAAACCTTTTATTATTGTTGCGCGCCGTATTTCCATTTCTCGGGCGATCTACACCTGGCTTCCTCGTATTATTGATCTCGTTAGTTTTCCTGCTCTGAAACGTGTGGGGGGAGGGGGAATGGAGCCATGCGTGGTATTAGGCTCCATGCATACCGCAGTGAAACACGTAGGGATGATTGTGAATTTCCGAATTGACTAGAAACAATCCAATTTGTTTGCATTGTTGCATTAAGGAGAAATTGATCCCAACGGGGCGCGTGTGTTAGACGCACAATATTCTCGCCCGACATGGAAGCAAGACACTAACTTTTGACTAATAACCTTTCGCGGGCCACATGCGGCCTGCAGCAGGCCAGTTGGACAACCCTGGACGTGTTCCTACGCTTTCCACTGCTGGGTTCGGGACGCAATCCACGGCCAATGTAGGTGGAATTTGTGAGCTTTAGGCGGTTTTTTTTCAGTGTCCTTCCGTTTTCCCTTCCTCTCAATCTGCCGTATATCCATGGTCATTCAACACATTATCGTTAATATCTACTTAATAAATCATCACTTTTGTGCCTCATAGACTTTATTTATTCAACCCTGAAAGCCTAAATTAATGAATAAATAAACTCAAAAATTTTGAATAAGGCAGCTTAAGCAGGTTTGAGTAAGTATCTCGTGAAACGTTGCGGCAATTACAAAATATTCCACATAAAATGACTGAGAAATGAATGAAAAATTAGTCGGAAATGATATCTTTTGCACCCGCGTTTAGGGTCGCCTGGAGTCAATCGCTCTTGTCACGTGAGACAACTCGACTGCTCACTGTGTTTCTCAAACCGAAGTCATTCATCTGTGAGATGAATGATGTTTCGACGAGCGTAATAGGGAGCTTGTGCACGCCATAGCAGACAGAACTATCCATCTTCTGCTCAAGCGCAGATGCATTAAAGTGGTGCGAAACTTAAACTGCGCCAGCGCAGAAGATCGATAGTGCTTTAATGTTTGAGGTGGCACAAACTCCTTAATCTCTGAACACCTTCAAGTGTCGCTGTCCGGTTGGCTCCGTCTAGGACGAAAGTTTTGTGTAGGTTGCAATATATTAATACATAAATGTTTATCACAGGGACTGAATAACAGAGTCGCTTTTGTGGGAATCTAATACATTACTCTTAATTCGTAAAAAAACTTGATCCAACGGAATGTTTAATTTGATACAGTTTCTTACGCATGTCGAAATCCATACAATAGACAAACATTTTAAAAAATAGAATAAATATGTACAATTAATAAACTATAGTATTTCTATCGAACTTTTTGTCGTCCACTTTTTAATTAGTTTATTTTGATTAGATAGCGGTTGCCTTAGATATTATTATAAATGGAAAAACGATAGTTTAGGAAAATACCTTGATTCAATAAATTGCGACTTTTCTGTTACTATTAAAAAACGTCTGCAATCGTACCAAATAATATAACAAAGTCATCCTTAAACATGTATAAATATCAGAATATGCCAATGAACTGAGATATATTGGAGCAGCCTAAACCGGCGTTTATTGAACTAAAATATTTTTTTTTATTTGTAACAAATGATAATGCAATAACATAATCTACTGAACATAAGTTCGCACTTCTCGCTACCACTTGAGCCGAATATTTAAACCATTCGAGTCCCTCGAACACACTAATTTTAGATTTTTTAAGTTGTATTAATTCATGAAATATACAGGTCTTTTTTTGTTAGTCTTTTGAATGTGCTTTAAGTGGCTGAGGTTTACATACCCAGCATAGCTCTCGATTGGCCAAGTCAGAAAGATCATGGCGCCACGTCTGACCTCATAACTTATCACCTGACCAAAATAAAAATGAAGGTGCAAACAAACGGTTATTATAATTTCACTATCTTCTTTACTTCATATTTGGATATACGGCTAAATAGATTCCGGAAACTGTAATCGTCGCAACGCATCGCCTTCGACTTATAAGAAAGTGCCAACGTTTCGTAACTTCCTTGATGATTTCGTGCACACTGTGACCTTCCAAGATTTATCTTGTTAATGCAACCTTATCTTCTTATTCCATTGTAACAGATCGAGACTCATACATAAAAGATGTAAATGCGCATTATCATAATAATTGACTGTCTCGGAAGCTCAAAAACAAGGAGTTTGTTTACAATCTGTGCAATTAGATGTTTGAATTTTAGTTTATCTTGTTTGAGCCGAGCCATGGGCAGGTGGAATTTATTTCCGGGACAAGAACAATACCCACAAAGTGAGCAATGTATGGAGGTTGGTTACAAGGTAAGGTGAAAGATAAGTCATTCTGGATGTAGAATCTAGGGCACTTTTGTTCTGGGTTCTTGAATACAAAATTAAACAGAGAAATAATTTTCCCCGCTACAATCCACAGAATTACTGCATCATGTCATTGCAAGCAATCAAGAGGTGGAGTACCTTAAAACAACGTTCGCGAAACTCCTAATTTTCTGCAACAAATTAAAGCGGCATCTTGTAAGTGAAACGTAAACAATGGGAAAAAATGCATGTAAAATGTAACTTAACTTACATAGTACTTTAACTTGCACTAACAAGACTCACCATGAAGTCACTCAAAGGGTCAAGATGAAAATGGTACTGAGAAACTTTCCCAAAACCAAACAATTTCAACGCGTCTTAGGGAGAAGGGGAGTTTAAGAGGTAAATTTCGCGTCACATTGGGGAAGATGAAAACAAGAGGAAACGGGAGAGTTTGAGAGAAAAACAAGAAAGTGAGAAGAAAAAGGAAAAAAGGATTAAAAATAAAGAGAGAGAGAGACAGAGAGAGAGAGAAAGAGAGAGAGAGGTAGTGGATAAAAGGAAAGGATGAAGAGAATAGGATGATAAAAAGAGGACAGTAGACGGAGAAAGTCAGAGAAGGTGAAATCGAAAATAAAAAATCACGAGAAGAAATGAAGGGATATAAAAACCGAAGGAGAAAGGTCGAAGAGGGCAAGACAATAAATAAAAGGAGACTACACTAGGAGGAGGGAAGAGAAAGAGGAGAGCAGAAAAGCAGTAGTAGGTTACTCTAAAGGTGTGAGTGTGTCTCAGAACTCACATGCAAATGAATTCACAGAACACGAGACCGCATATAAGCGTGCTGGCCTCCAATGCGCTGCGCTGCTGTGCGCCTGATGCAGCGCCAATTACAAGCGGCGGCCTTTCCGTGTCCTCGCGGTCCGGGGTGCGAGCCAGAGGGCGTGCGGGTCGCCGCACCGTCCGTCCGCCCGCTGACCCACTCTCTCTGTAGCCTCTTCCTCGCGCTTGGGCTGATAATGCAGGCGCAACGCCATTTCGACGTGGGTGGCTTCGCAAATCAGGGGCAACGAGCGTATTTTATGACACTTCACAGGACTTTTTTTTCCGAAAGGAGCTTCTTTTCTGACGGGTATTAATCACCAAAGATGCACAGATTTAAAAGGTGAATATTCCGCCTGTGTTTTCAGTGCTTAATACGTAGTTTTAGTCATATTTTCCACATGTTTTGTGATTTTTTGGAATGTGCTAAAAGCCTTATTTATAAATCACAATATGAATAACCTTACGTTAAAAAATATACATCTCGCTTAGATTGCATGTTACGTGTTAAAGACATTCATTTCTGAGACGAATGGAATCAATTGGATGATACGGTTTTATAATTACATATAATATATCGCTTGTGGGCTGCGACAGTGGCAAAAAAATGTGAATTTTGAGTGTTGCACTCAAAATGCACTCTTCAGAATCGCAGATTAGTTTAGCTTCCAGCAGCATACCTTACAGTACAGAATTCCACCACTAAATTGCAGAAGTGTGAATGCAAGGTGAAACCTTCAAATTCATTTATCTTAACACCTGTTTTTTTTAGTTGGCCACTATTGCAGACCACGGACGATATAATATATATGTAAGTTTAATTAAAATGTTTTAATAAATTTCTTCAAATAGTATATGTTAGCAAGATATTTCAAGTCCATTTCAGGTATATCGTATATTTTCTCGAATTTTAAAGGAAAATTTCGGTATAAATTTCAATTTTGCAAAGTATTTAGAGAGGTAAAGTGTTAGGTACTCTTCCACATACAATTTATATCCCCGTGAGGTCGTGTATTACTGCCCTAAGCACGCCAACAACGATCGTTAGCACTGTTCAGTGCCTTGGGTAATGAATATTCCCCGCCGCCATGGAAATAAAAGCAAAAAACCGAGAATGCGAAATGAGGAAAAAGGAGTTCTCGGTGAGCTGCAGATGGGCGATTTTACTGCTTAAGCAGCCGTGAGGTAGGTTAGAAGCTGCTGCATGCTTCTACCGCTTTACTTGGACGAGTGCACATTCGAGACACATTTCTTTGTGTTAGACGTTTGGGACACACGTGAGGACGCCGAGAGTGGTTTTCTAGAGACAGTTCAGACTAGAGACGTAATAGCAGCAACATTTTCAGGGACGTACTATACCTTTGTTGCCACAAACTCGAAATGAATAAATGAAGGGGATAGAACGGCTCATCGGGAGAGGTGGCTCAGGGCATCAAATGATGTCACCGCAGTGCCTCTAACCGGGAGGTCCAAGATTAGTGTCCCGACGGTGGCAGGAATTTCGACGCTAGCCAGACAGCTACATCAAAGTCCAGTTGCTGACTGGGCAAGAATTCCAGCTGTCGGCTGCTCTGATCGGTAGTTTTCCGTGTTTTTCCGATCAACACCAGGCGAATGCCGAAACAGTACTCTAACAAACGGGTCAAGGACTGAGAGCGATATTTTTGTCCTTTTCCTTATCCTATCCTCATCCCTTAATTACACACTTACACGAACTTGCACTACACTACCAAACGTACCAGGTGACCGGTCGGGTGCTGAAAGCTTGGCCCGGCTGGGCGGTGCTCCGATAGTGAGAGACATCTGGTAGGGGAACCCCGCTACTCTACGGTATGTCGTCACCAAATCTCGGCATTCAGCGGGAAAAGATAACTACAACCTCCCGAGGAAACTACACTTACGGGACTAATGACCTTAGTAGTTGACGCGACCGTAATCACGAACTATCGATAGAGCATCCCAGCTGAGTGCATTTATGACGCGAAAAATGAAAATTTCATCTCATTAAACGTATCCAGACTGAATAGGTATCGAACGGAAATATATCAACAGTACAGAACTGAAATCTAATATTCACTTCAGAGTGCCCGCGAAAGGGCATATAACGCGCACATCGCATGAGCAGTAAAACGGGGAACGGGGCCTCAGCCGAGACCCAACTGTCAAGAACAATGAAGAACGGTACAACATAGTCAGAGAATGTCTCATCACCACACATTCAGTTAATATCTTCCACTTCCACTAAGGAAATTAATGCTCCCGATGTTGGAAGGGTATGAAACTCACATTCAATTTTTTATTTCACTATCAAATGAAAAAGAGGAGAATCACTTGTGATATATTATTAATTATATTATATTATTGTTAACATTTAATTAATAATTAGTAAAACACGAAAAAATAATATAGTTAGAGATCATAAATATTTAAAGGTATTTGACCAAATAGCAACAACATGTATGTATAGGAACATCGTTGATAAATGTTTATACAAGAATATGAATACCAAACACAAGAAAACACGTCGGAATTGATGAGATTAGAGAGAATAGAATTTAACTCATTTGTTTGAAGAATGATACCCTGTAGAAGCGTAGAGGTGCTACTGTACAAGAATAAACAAAAAAAACTTATTTGAATAGCAACATTAAATGCACACCGCCATTCGTCTGTAAAAACAGGTGTTTCCGTGACTAATGAGTTGCGAGTTCATGACGTCGGCCCCTCATCCCTCAATTGCCAGCAGAGCGTCCGATGGATTGCTTTCGTCAGTGGCCGGCAGGTAGCAGGTAGGTCACGGAGCGACCCGATGGTGCCGGCGGATCCCGTTCGCAAGGACGCGCGACCGTCTAGGGAAAGGGGGAATTTAAGAGGTAAATTTCGCCTCAAGAGGAAAGAGGAGAGTTAAGAGAGAAAAATAAGAAAGTGAGAAGAAAAAGGAATATGAAATAAAAGTAGAGAAAGAGAAACAAGAAGTGGTAGAAGATAAAAGGAATAGGATTATAAAATGAGGACAATAGGCAGAGAAAGGCAGAAAAGGTATAGTCGAAAATGAAGAGTCCCGAGAAGAAATGAAGAGATGTAAAAACCGAAGGAGAAAGGTCGAAGAGAGCAAGACAATAAATAAAA
>BOPP01000159.1:2818996-2845445 GCA_017312745.1 Gryllus bimaculatus | reverse complement strand
TCACTGCATGAAGCCTACATTAAAATTGAGAAAACTAAATTTCGTTATAAGTGTAAATATTTATTTTAGAATGTTAGGGGAATCCTGAAAGAAAAAAAAACTTTCATGAACCCAATTTGTTCGCCACGAATTCTACACGCGTCGAATTGAACCCCAGGCCCAGCGGGAAGATGTCAGGAAACTGACCTCTAGCCCCAACAGGCAGAAAGCGAGCGGTCTGAATCGTCATTAGTAATTGATTATTATTTACATTCACATGCTAAGAAACTATAAGATTATTCAGGAAATTCAAACGCTATTCTCCCTTATCGTAATAAAGGTGAAGAAATCTGCTCACTTCTGCTAGAACACAATTAACGATATGGGCCCGCGAGTGTAAGGACTTTATTATTATTATTATTATTATTATTATTATTATTATTATTATTATTTATATTCACCGGAACAGGTTGAAGAACCTAATCCATGAAGAGAAGAAGAAATTAATGTCCTAAAAATTTAAAGGGCAATTGACGCTTCGCTCCCCGTGTCCAGTTTCTGACTCCGATCTTCAGCCGACTCGATTAACATAAAACATCCTTGAGACTGCCCAATTTCCATGGCATTTTCTTCCAAAATATTTTTTAACTAATTAAACGCCAATTCTCATCTCGAGTACGAAACATCACGCCCTCAGTCCAGGCACTTGTTCTTCGCTTTCGCCGTCGTCAGAATAGTTTTTTTTTTTACGAAAAGGGTTAAGGTGCTTTAAGTGAGCCAACGTTTAAGACAACATTGGTATGCAAGTGAGTGGTAGCCCGTAGAGGCGACGTGCGTGGTCGGTCGTGTATGAATGAAAGCGGGGGCGGGGCGGGGGCAGAGGGCCCTGTCGGCCACGCTCCACCGGCCATCGGGCCCAGCGGCGCACCGCCCGTGCCGCCGTATGACCCGCTGGGTCATCCGAGTGAGGTGAGCGTTGATTCATTCAAATTTGTCTGAACGTCCTTTCATTGTTTTAGGCAGACATTCACATAATACAGTTTTAGTAAATTTATACAATTTTCAGTCCTACATTTCGAAGGTCATTGGCCTTCATCTTCAGAGTATTTATTTCGATTTGTTTTTTGTTTAGAAAAATTGAATTTTAAGAATTTGAATGTTTTTTTCTCGAGTACCTGAAAGACGTTTCAAAAGAAGTCTGAAAGCTCAAATGGTAAACAAATGTTTCGTAATTCTCTCATTGCCTTTTACATACAAGTATTTTGAAGAAGGCCACTTTTCCCCAACAATTATTTTAGAGAATCTTCAAATGAAAAGAATGGAGAAAAAAATTGGATTTTTATGGACTGACTTAACTGACGTTGCCAGTATATGCTCTTCTAGGGAACGAACAAGCTTTATCATTAATAAAATCCCATATTTTCTCCCTATTCTCTTCATATCTTTCAGTAACTTCTTTTACGCGTATTTTACACATTCCATGAAAACAAAATTGTACTTTAGCGTAATCGCTAAATTTATGTCTGCGTGTTAAAAAGTCCTAATCACAGAGTAAATTAATGAAATATAAAAACAATACAATCCGAGAGATAAATAAATTAATGTCCTTAGAGCACAGTAAATATCATATACCACGCTGATAACATTACTCCTAAACCTTTACTCCCTCCCATGCTCATTAAAATGCAACGAGACCGCAACAGGTGCTGCATCATGTATCATGAAAACATTTCAAGTAGAGTTGCTAGAAATACTGTTCAAACAGGAAATTCGTGGCGAGAAAATGAGGGTTTTCAGTCCTGATGAATGTAGAAACTGCGGTACATTTCGGTCGTTTGCGTCATTTCAAGTTTACAGTTAAAAGCTTCCGTTTTAAACGAAATTAAGTAAGTGTACTGGTGAAATGGCCACAGGAATAAACGTCCGAACCATGTTTGTCACACGAGAATGAAGTTGAAATGAGATTTGAGTTTTCTGCGTCAAGATGAGAGATTGAGGAATGGGACGATGGATCCCACCAATTAGATAAATATGTCAGCAATTATTGTTAGGAAGCAGTTTTGCTATTGATTTTCCTCCTAAGAAACATTTACTTTCTTTAATAATTTAGAAAGTTACATAGATTCCATCTGCATATTCTTCTTTATTTTCACCGCATTCTGACGATAATGAATAACAATAAAATGAAGCGAAATTAACAATGTTACAAAAACAACACCTTTATTTCACTCGAATTGTGAATTCACAAGAGTATAAAATCACAATGAAGTAAATCAAAGATATAAACCGAGTCATTGTTCCGACATCTTCAATTTACTCCTATTAATTATTCCATTTCGACGAATCCGATTAAGAGACGTTTCTCGGAGAAGCAGATCAATTCTAGAATTTGAAAGAATGAAAAAAATACAATTCGTAGGTAACAAAATTGAAAAGAAGTAAACCTTAGCTATTGATGGATAAAATTCATCTTTCCCCGAGTTTCGTGACCGTGCTAACCCTATAGTGAGGTGTTTTATACATTGTAGTTTAGGAAACAAATTTACATAAAAATAACAGATTTTTTACAAGTGCCTATATTCAATTGCATTGCTATGGAATTTGTAACACTTCGAAGCATTTAAATAAGAACTTTATCTGTTATTAAAAGAATGAAGTAAAAAGACATAAGTATTTATATAATGTATTAAGATTTTTAAAGGTTGTTATTCCATACATAACACTAAGTAAAGAGAAATAACCAAAGCAATAGAATATTATTTACCAAAGACTTTTTCACATTCATCTCAAGTGTTCACTACGTGACAGAAATGAACAATGAAGTAACATTCTAAACGGGCATTAAGTACACAAAAGTCCCATATCAGTAAATTGCCTAAGGAGAGGGCACATGTAGGAGAACAAGTACTATTTTAGGGTAAAACTTAATTTTTCATTATTTTAAATTATATGTTGAAATAAATATTTAACATGATAATATTAAACACATTAATAAATTATAAATTTGGAATAAAACATTCTTAATTTTATTGTTTGCATTGAAATATTTCTGGTATTAATAGAGGGACGTGCCTTTTTCATTTTTCCTCTTGTATAATCCCTGGTTCACAATCAAAACCCCTCTTTTTTATTGGTTAGCTCGTATAATGGATAATTAAAGCTCTTGTTTGTGTAAGTAAATTATGTCAGGCTAAATCTGTCAAATAAAATTCGGAATGAAATAAATATAACTGCACGACACGGCAATAACTTTGAATCAACAGTTTCCGAGATAGAGCAATATTTTAATCTTGGCAGACATCCCAATATTATGTTGATAAATACGACGAATAAGCAAATATATCTATTTTCTAAAGAGCGTCACGGTACTTCGGGAATGTAGAAGATGAATTTTTGGCCAGAGAAGCTAATCCAAAAAAGTCATTTAACTATTTCTACATTGCTTTGAAAAGTATGCTGCAGTTCATACGTGAATTTTGAGAAATAATGATTTTGGAATACTCACAAACTTCAGCGAAGTATTATTAAACAAACCTGAAACGTCATATTAATTTAATTATTCTAACATACTTTTGGTCAATTTACTATAACAGAAAAGTTTGACAAAAACACAATTCTTAATTCATTGAAATATAGTCCGTAATTTGGCTTTAATCATTACACCAAGCTCGAGTCGTAGATTTTCAAACGACTCTTTTTACAAACATCAATGATTGTAGAAGTCATTATTTGTTAAAAACTGTCGTAGTATTAGACGAATAGTTTCTGCGAAATATTGGTCACCTAAACAGAGAAACTAACTAAAACAACGAATCTTTGGTGTGCATGAGATATATTATACTTTCGTTTTATTACCGACATCGGTATCAGTGTCTTAACAAACCGGTCAACACTATTAAACCATTTAGTAATTGTATTTTTATTTGAAATATTAGGAATGGATGAGTTCGATGGTCGCTGAAACGAGTATTTACATTAATGTTTCAGAATATTGTGTCTAAGCGTAAAAAGTCAGCGTTATAAAAATTATTTAACTGTATTTGTAATTCTTGTTGACAGTATTTTAGAGTAAAATTTCCCCCCGCGTTTAAAAGTTCAATCATCCCCTCGCCCCCACTCTTCGCGCAGGTTCTCAAAGATGCATTTTGATTTGCACAAATCACCCTATGTAGAATCAGGAAATGTCTAATCAAGACGTCAATACATTGGAACAAATTTAACGTGGATCATAAAATTGAAGTACTGGAAGAATTTCGATTACCACATTCATCAGCAAAAAATTAACACTGTTGGGAGAAAGAACACAAACTGCTTATTATGATACATATATGCCGCCGTTGCCTCTGACGCTATTCATTTCACTACGGAACCAAAAATAGGACAAATATTGAATTTACAGGTTCATAAATAAGCGTGCACGTCGGACACTTCGTAGTAATGATGGAATATCTGTTGATCTAACTGTCATTGTCATCTTCCATTCTTTCAGAGCAAAACAAAGCACTCTGTGACAGCGTTCCCTAGTTCTGCTACTATACAATTTTCACCACAAAGCGACAAACAGATCAAATGTAGGATTTACATGGCTGATGAATAAGCCAACACACCACAAACTTCAAAACACAGTCACAACGAAACATCTGTCAACCTAATCTGTCAACGCCCTTCTTCATCAGCGTTTCCTAGTTTTACGCCTATCCTTTTCCTTTCGAAACAAAAACCAGACCACAGATTTGATTTGCACCGGTGATCAATAAACGTACACGTCAGAGACTTCGCAGTAACATCTGTCACCAGCTGTCACCGCCCTCCTGGACCACGTGTTCCCACACGTTGGACTGTCAGGTCGCTCGTCTTCCAGCACTCACCTGTGGCGCGCGGGCGTGCGTGCGGGTGCGGGCGCGTGGCGACGTGGACGACGTGGGCGTCGTGGGCGAGGGTGGGCGTGGCGTCGGAGGGCGCCGGCGGCATGGAGCGGTCGCGTGGCGCGTGCAGCGAGAGGGGGTCGCGGCGTCGGCGGACGGGTGCGAGCGCCGGGCCGGGCGGCCGGAGACTGCCGAGACGGGGCTTCAGCACGCGGGCCGCGGCAATGTTTCCCACCTGCCCATCTCCCGCGCGCCGCCGCCGCCGCACCAGCGCGGCGCCGCGCGCCGCCGTGAACGCGTCCTTGCGGTGGCCGTTTAACCCGGCGAGCGCCGCGTGAGGAAGGTGCTGACGGGGGGCGGGACCTGTTTGATTCGCGCGCGCCGAACTAACGGATGGGCACCGTAAATCTGGGAGTTCAAATTGATGCGCCTGCTACGTGTATATTAGGATTTATTTAACCGCGCACTTCACGTAAGTCAGCTGTTCACGGTTTCATCCATTCGGAAGCTTGTACGCCCCCATAATGATGTCACTGTAAAAGCTCGTATAAGCTCCCGATTGGATGGAACCACAACAGCTGATTTTACGTCAAGCGCACGACTAAATAAATCGTACCATACATGTAATGCATGGGGGTAAACACCATTCTCAGCAAAGTATGATGAAATACAATATTGGGAAGCTTATGACATGTATCTATCTATATACATGATACTGATCACTTATTCCATGAAAACGTCTTTATTATACTTCAATCTTAGAAAACAACTAAAAAAGGGGGGCTTGTTTGATTGTCGCGTAATTAACGGATGGATATCGTAAATCTGTGCACCATCTGGATGACTGTCACTTGGGCGCCTGAGTACAAATTGATGCATAAGCTATGTGTAGGTGTCATGCTTACATGCTACGAATTCCCCGAATCGTCCGTGTAAACGCCATTTCCCAGCAAAGTATGACGAAAGACAACAAATGAAGCTTATTAATACACATTTATTACTCTATATCAATAATAAATATATTTATTGTTAATCATTACCTAAACGCCGGTTCTCACTAAGCAAAATCATTACCGAGAGTCGGGTCGCAAATAGACGGATGGATATCTTAATTTTCTATACAACATAAAAGAGATATTTTTACTTCGTAGTCCTCGGAGTACATTGCATTACCTAATCAGTAAACAATTACCACACAATTTTTCATAAATAAAACAAACACAGTTAACCAATCGTCACTATTTTATGTCCGATTTGATTCGTAACTATGATGTTTATTGTGTCTACGATTGTACGTTATCATGTAAATATTTTTTAACTTATAACTTCTCGATCGGGACTGTCTGCCGAGGGCTTTAAAGTGCATAGGATATTTTGCGAGCCTAGTAGTAGCCCTTTGTTATGGCGAGTGTATATGAACTCTAGTTTCTGATACAATAAAAAGCTTTTGTTTAAAACAATCTCGTAATGTAATTTTCGTCAATATTATTAATAATTAATGTTTAACTATAATAAAAAAATATATTCAGACAAAACAAACAGAAATTACCAAAAACCATCGTTCGGGGTTCAATGAAACACGATTTTCTACGACTGATGCTTGTATTATACAGTAACATTTTTATGTTACACGATGTATTTAATGAGCCCTCGGACGCCAACGGGCGCAGAGATGGGTACGAGACAAGTGTTCTGTGCTCAGAATAAGCAACTGAATATGGCAATTTTCTGGACGATGAGATCTACCTACATATTAACTTCGCAATTGTTTGCTCATTCTCATGCAAAGGTAATCTACGTAATAATTAGTTTTATAGGTAACTGGAGAGAGAGAGAGAGAGAGAGAGAGAGAGAGAGAGAGAGAGAGAGACAGAGAGAGACAGAGAGAGACAGAGAGAGACAGAGAGAGACAGAGAGTTATGTGGTACCTTCACTTTATATACAAAGTAGATTACACCAACGACGTGAAGGGCCAACTTAAGACTCAGAATTATGTATCACGCACCCAGTAAAATCTGAAGGGGGAATGCATTTCTATTAATTCACATTGCGATCGTATGTCCTAGAGTAACTTTCGCTAACACATACACACACACACACACACACACACACACACACAAACACATACAAACACACACAAACACACACACACACGTCTCAAATATTCGAATCAAAACCCCTTTTCAGTTCTGAACTCACAAGCTAAGACGTTCGCGCCACACATGTCTCTGCCGTGCAAGATTTTTCTTGACTTTTTTATGCGCAATTACAGTATTCAACCGGTTTACATAATTACCTAACATATTCAATACACAACATTCCAATACTCGTACTCGTATTTCAAATCAGTTTTGCTTTCTCATTTTAGTAATTTCTTAATCCGGACATTGAGAGGAAGTAGATGATGGAAGGCAGAACTTGTTCGATTCGCGTGTGAAAGAAACAGTTGCCAGTCGTAAGTTTCAGCAACGTAGCTTCTGGATATGCAGATTCACGGCTGCATTATAATTCAATATTCGTGAATCATTAGTCTCTGGTAACATAAAAAAAGGATAGAGTAATCTTCACAAAACTTATTATTCGAAATTCGAATCAAAAGGGAATCCTATTTAAATAATGTGCTTATTTATTCGCTTTAGGTATTAAAGTAAATTGATTACAGAATATCAGATAATAATCAATGATATTATATAAAAAGGAAATTAATTTTTATACAAGTTATTTGTCAGATATTAAAACAATCTGAAAAAGTATTAAAATTTCTTTCATTAATTTCTGAGTAAATAATACATAAAAAGATTATTCTACATTTTTTCAAATGGAGTTGACATTTATAAATTATAGAATCCTCGAGACACATATTTTCTTAACTTCTCCTCTCCAATATTGGTCAGCCAATTACACGGCAAGTTTTGTTTGTAAAATGTACACCATATTGATATTTTGCTGCAATACCGACGTTTCTAATAATCGAGCTATGTTGAATGCTATTAATTGTTGAAACCGATACTATCGTAGCATTATGTTGGATCGCGAGAATCATTATGTTGGATGTCACACAATCGTATTTCATTCACGAACTTGAGATTTCAAGCGGGCCTCCACAAAAATCATGGTTTACGAGGAGACGTAAACACTGAACTAATTTACAAAAGTTGAACAGTCGTACCAAATGCGATAAGGAAAGTGAACACTCGTTGAATAGTGCAAGGATATGAGTGGGAATACGAATTAATGAATTAATTCGTGAAAAATCAAGTGCTTGCATTTTGAAAGCAGAAACAAGTGTCAGGTAATTAATTCGTCACCAAAAGAACTGTGTGAAGCAATTTATTTTGTTCACATTTTAGTGTTACAGTTTAATTTTTTTCTAACACTCTTAAAAATCTGAAGAATGTTATGTCAAATCTTGAAAGTAAAGTGTCTGAGAATTGTTCAGTGTTGCAAATGATAGCAAGAGTGTTTTGCTGTTTTATTTATTTTCTGCGAATTCTTTCCAACCCATATTTTCAAAGTACTTCATTCCGGAAATTTGGCGATTTTAAGCTTGGTTCTTGAAACGTTGCTCCTTGACAACGAATTCAGTCCTGACTGCTCTCTAACCCACTTTCGCTTTTCTTACCTTGCTTCGTCACCCTCCCTCTCTAAAAGGGGACAATTCTTTTCTAAGCATTCTCATCAAAGAAAATAATTGACTAAAAATTAACTACCCTGTCGAGGGTGTTAAAGTTATTCTAGTGGGAAAATGACAATTACATTTTTATTTAAGTTTATATTCCGATCTTCTTCACCGTATAAATTGGAAGGTTATTTATAATAATGACAACCCTATTTTTGTGCTGCGTATTTGTGATGATTTGCTAAATTCAAAAAAGATTTCTAATCGAGAGTTAATATTAACACGACTTTATAATCTTCAGAACGTTTAGAGTAGACTAAAATGTCTATCCATTAAAAAATAAAATACAAATTAACTGCACCGTAGGTATCGAAATGCGCCATCATAATTGAGTGAGGGTTCAGTGAAGAGGAATGAAGAGAAGTTAGAGAAGTTTCTTTCTCGCGAGAGAAGGTAACAAAAACCTGAGCGTGTCAGATAAACTGAACATGAATATGGATTCCATTTGCTATTACTTTTCAATAATAGCTCAATTATTACAATCTTTTTTTGCATACATTATTGTTTACAAGTACGTAATTTCATATTACAAACAACAATTTTGTCTGTCCGTCTCTGCCCAAGCCTTTTCCTTCTTCTCCTAGTCGATGAATCTAGTTTCCCCAAAAATGCTGTCAAATGCTAGAATTATCTTCGCAATTAGTAAATAGGAATAAACAACAATTTTATTTGATACCCTAAGCTATATTTTCTTGAAAAAGAGTTTCGTTTGTCAATTTCTGGAATTTGTGAAAAATAAATCACTAAATTATAGTTGTAACTACAATATTTTTTTCAAAAATTAGTTATCTATTGACAATCTCCGCAACACCATTTTTTGGTGATAAACATGTCTACAACATAATACAGGTTTCTAGACATTTTTCTGGTTTATAAATCTGTAATCATTCTAGTGTTTCCTAGAATTGTCACAAACGAGAACACGAAAGGTTTAATTGTTATTAACAATATTCAGTTTCCCAATAACCTGTATGCAAAACTCTTAATGGTTAATAAGTTTTGTTATCCTTTATACTGAACAAGTTTAATACAAATTGTTCCTATTCGTCTGTCTGTTCTCCTGGTTTTCAGTCTGTCTCTCTGATTGTTTTCTTGGCATCCGACGGTGGGACATAAAACATTACTACTCATTTGCTTCCAAAATATTTAGTTGTTGATCAAATTCAGCATTTGACCCAGCAAAGATTAATATAGTTTTTTTATTTTGTGATGTGCTTTACATTAAATCCAGTTTATATTTTCAAACTTTTCTTGCAATGTTTTTTGGATTGTGAACACATTCCTGTTGTGAATAAATTTGACGTTTCTTTAGCAAGTTTTGAACTATATAAAAACTAATATTTCATTTGTGACAAAAACCTTTATATTACTTATTTACAATGCGCGAAGAAACAAAGAAAATTAGGCATCCTCCGGGTAAAAGAGTGTTTCGTTAGATACTAGGAACAAGGAAGAAATCCAAAATAGTAAAACAGTTTAGATTTTGACTGAAAATGCAAATATTTGATTGTGTTACCTCGCACATTCTCATACTGCGCGCACCGACAGCATTCTAATAGACAGTGCGTCACTGTTACGACACAACTGACATCATGCGACACTAAGGTTTTAAGAAAGAGGCCATCTGCCATTAAAAATATCATCTTTCACATGTTTCGTAGTGCAACACCAACAATTTTTATATTCTTGGTTTCTAAAAACCGTTATATTGCTGCGGTAGGCCACTAATATTTTATGCATAAATCTGGGATCGTCTTGTGGAAGAAAGATTGTATAATTCTCTCTCTCGTGTGTGGGGAAAAGGCCGCTGTGGCTGCACAAATGAGCCAAAGGAGATGAATTTATTTCCAGCGCGGTGAGTAAAAGAGAGGCTTAACTTCCACGTGCTTAGTCTGTCTGAGGGGCCTGGTTTGAAAGAATTCATTGCATTATTCTAGATCTATCCAACTGAAATCAGTGCTCACCAGAAGTTAAAATGCTAAAAACTGTGTAGTTTTGTAAAACTATTAAGGTTTCTATGCTTTGGCCCTTCTGGATTTTCTAGTTAGGGTTCAGAAAACTCGATATGCAACTCAGTCCCGAATACACAGCGATACAAGTACTCACCCCCGCCTTTGACATGCAGCTTATTTATGTAAATAGAGGGACACCTGCTATGAGTATTTAATATACTAAAAACACAGTTCACATTCGAAATTTCAATTGTTACAAAATTAAACGTAAATTAAAAATATTTTTTTGTTTTTTTAACCTCCTGGTTTTCAAATATTTAATAACCTCAAGGATTCACACATTTCAATTCCACAACAGGAGGAAAAATAGAGGAGAGACTAACATAAAAAAACTGTCAAATAAAGTGAGCTGTAAAAACTTGTTACAATGCTGTCGATCATAAACAATACCAAGTGACAACGGAAGCACTCAGAACATTATTATTCTTTACGTAAAAACCGGAGGAAACTCTGAAGCGCCCACACCAGACAACAAACGAGGAGCCATTTCTGTCACAAATGTGGTGATTATCGACCTACAAGTGCGACTCAGACACCGAGACGAACATCGACTACCGGCAGGCGCGCAAAAACACGCGAAAATTGCACAAAACGCCGAAATGACAGGGGGCGGTGGATGGCGGTGGCCTCGCCAGCACGCGCGCGGGGTGACGCGGAGACAAAGGGAGACAAAAGGGCTGTGACAGGTGCCGTCGAGCGACGCGCGCGGCGTCGACGCGACGCCAGCGCGTGCCCGGCCGCTATAAAGCGCGCCGGCCGCCGCCATCTGGCACGCTCGCAGCGCTCGCCGTCCTCAAGCCTCCGCCGCCTCCGCCGCCCTCGCCATGAGCTGCTTCGCCCCCGCCGCCCTCGTGCTGCTGCTGCTGCTGGTGGCGGCGCTCGCCGGGGTGAGTTTTGCGCAATCGGTTAAATGAATATTCGCGGCCTGCTACTGTTGGGACTGTAAAATTTTGGATCTATAATTCTGCTTCTGTTGACGCTGGCCGAGAAGTGTTTTGCTTGCGAAGGTAAAACTAACTGTAAGGGTATAATTCTTAGGCACAATCTATTAAATGAACATTCGTTGCCTGTTACTGTTGGGCTCGCCGGGGTGAGTTAGTACTGTGAAACTGCACTGGACAGTTTGGCTCTATTGTCTGAATGAAACTTCGCGTACTAGCTCTGCTACTGTTGAGCTTGCTAAGTAATATTTCGCTTGCCTAAAAAAAAACTAACTGTAAGGGTGTGATTCTTTTGCACAATCTATTAAATGAACCTTTGTGGCCTGCCACTGTCGGGGCTCGCCGGGGTGAGTTAGTACAGCGAAACAGGACAGTTTGACTCTATCGTCTGAATGAAATTTCGCGTACTAGCTCTGCTTCTGTTGACGCTTGCCAAAAAGGGTTTCGCATGCATCGGTAAAACTAACTGTAGGGGTGTTATTCTTTATTACAATCGATTACATGCCTTTTCGTGTCCTGTTACGGTTGGGACTCGCGAGGGTGCATTCTCTTTCACTGCAAAACGCAGCGTTAGAAATCTCAAAGAACCTTCATAATTATCTTTGAATTGAATAAGTTACCTCGACATTTTAGTGCAAAGAGTTTCGTAAGCGATTCATGTATATCAATGTGATAAATATAAAATTATTGTAGTAGTAGTAGTAGTAGTAGTATAAACTTGATTCTGCACCCAGATGGCAGACGTGGTTATAGATGTACCAACTTGACATTAAGGTGTAAACCATTGAGGGTCCTTCTCTTCTCGCTGGACGTTCATCTTTTGCCAGCCAATTGGCGGCATTTGCACTGGAAGCCCTCTTGCCTAGCCCCTTCCAGAATCTACGACCCTGCATGTCTGCTAGTGTGGTAAAGATATATTCCTCAAAGAGTATAAACGCTTACTGTATTAGACGAGAAGAGCAAAACTCGTAATGAATTTTGATGCCGAAGTACATTGTGAAACATATGAATTGGTTCAATCTCCTGTGCAACAACATTTAAAATCGAAATTGGTTACTTTTTTTGGAACAAATTTCTATGTCAGTAATGCATAATTTTTTATCGGAAAAAAGGACGAAAATTCTAGTAATGTTCCTTAATACTAACTATTAAATGGGAGAAAATGATTTAAATGTAATACAAGTATAAAGTAAGTATACTTGTACAAAGGAAAAATTAGAATGTTATGTCAAAATGGAAATTGGGAGTGTTTTACACAGCTAGAGTCCGGATATTCCAAGTATGTCTTTTGGTATTACACATGAAGTTGTGCTAAAAATCGGTCAAATTCCTATTTTTACCTCGCGTTATAATTTTCCGTCCTCCTCTTAAATTTGGATTACACTAGTTCAGGTCTAAAACAAACAAGGTTTTTTGCTTACCAGCTGCAGAGTGCACGATTGTTCATATAATGTAAATTTTCAACTGTCTGTAATGGGGAGTCTTGAAGTGCACATGGATGCAGCTGTTCGCAAGTGGCTTTATTTGGATTTTGATTAAAAGCCGTAACAGAAACGAAAACATTATACTTTGATACAACCCAGTATCCCACAAATGAACTACATTTTTGTATTTCATTTTATGTTACTGCTTAAGGAACCCTTATATTCTCTCAGACAGTTAAAACAATATTATATGAGAAGAATATACTACAGCCACACAATTTGATTGAAAGAATAATTCCACACTTTCCGAAGATTCAAAACCTTCATCTAGTAAACATTCAACCGAGGTTAATTAAAAACACTTATTTTCGTCTCCCTGGCTTACATAATTTCCAACGCCCAATTTCCAAGTACTCCTCTCCTGGGCGTGTCCCCGCCTCTGCCCGCGTGTCGGAGCGACAAGCGATTCCAGCGCGGGGAGTTTGCCGTCTCCGCGTTAGGCCGTGTTTGAGAAGCCATTACGGCGCGACAGGTCTTATCAAGCTCTTTCATCTGCCGTTTCGCGCCTCGGAATTTTCGGTAGGCCCGCGCTTTTACGCCAAACGAGCGGAGGGAAAAAGGCGTTTATTTTTTCGCGTTTCGTTTATCGAAGCATCGACATTAACGCTCCGAACACTTTTCTGTCGCAGGGACTGCGCGATTTATCCACGTTTTCGCTTTCCGCGGTTTTTCGATGTCTCTGTCTGGTCACGCTCGTGTAGTTCTCTCGCAGCTGCAAAACGCCAACAATTTTCGTCGCTTTGCAGGTCGTTACCGTGACACAGGGGGCGGCGGGATCGGGTCTGGAGCCTCAAACCGCTGGTCGTCTTCACTAGACGTTCTTAAGGCATCACGTCACGTTTTTGGGAAACCTTCTGAGTACCCTGAGTATCAAATTTCTGGAAAGCTTGCGAGCTATGGGATCACAATGAGAATATACTTTTTTTAATATATAATTCATTTTGCATAAAAATGAAGATTTATTTCGGAATAAAAATTAAGATTAAGATTAAAACAACATATAATAGCTCTAGTTTGCGGCATGTACTTTCACACAACAACATCACTCGACAAATAGTATAAAGAATAGAAAAAAGTCATTGTAGTCTTTTATGACTTCCCTCTTTCTTTTTCGTATAAGTATACGCACGAAGAAACAAAAGCAAGAGCAAACCAAAATGTAGTAATAACCTCCTCCAAACAATAAAAAGTCAAAATCTTGAAACAGCACTTTCCCTTTTCCATAATAAACGTTGTATCTGTTTAGCATTAAATATTACAGAAATCTTATTTCGTGACAGAAACCTTGAAAACTAAAGACGTATTTACCTTCTTGAAGTTCTCGCCAAGAGCTTGTGAGCTCGAGTTTACCAACCCCTACCTGGGGAAGAGAATCTCCGCAGAAAGTGTTTTATCTAAACGGCATCGCGCCTTCGCGCGGCACACGTTTATTTCCTCCCTCAACGGCGTATACATCCCCTCTCCGCGAACCATATCTCCTCGTCGCACGTGAGGGGCGACAGACACACTGCGGTTGTAAAGACACCCAGACTACAGGATTCAATGTAAAAATGAAAAAAAATTGCTTTAAAAATGTTTCTACACTTGTAAAATTTAGTAGCTGAAAATGTAGACAAATTCGTCTAGGATACGGATTAAGTCTATTTGACTTTTTCATTACTTTGCATCGAGGATGGACATGTCTACGTTTGCAAGAAGATCAACGAGTATTATAAATAAAGCGGTATATTTCTTCTTAAAGTGCTGGTGAGAGGTGAGCGATCGAAAACAAAAGAACTGGTAATTAGTTTCGAGCAATTATTAAATCGTAACAGGTTTGACTAGTTTGAAGATGTTAAGCTTTGGATTGGATCTAGGAGTGGTCTTTCTCGCATTCGATATAGCATGGATCGCCATGGATAACACGCATTCATAGATTGGATCTACGTATTCGATGAATAATAGTCATTCTGTTGGATCTATTTTTGCCTTCCGTCCCACAGTTATAAAGCGAGGACAGCCAGAACGGATTCGAATCCACAACCCCAGCACGAGAGAGCAGTTACAGCAGCAACAGCATCTATCTCCACAGCAAATAAAAAGCCACCATAAATCGCAATGAACGCGACGAACAAGCGGCGTTTTCATGGAGCCCGCGCCAGCGTACACCGTTCGCATCGCGTGGCGCCATCTGAGGGGGGCTTTTGTGGGCGGGGCGGGGGCGGCGGCGGCGGCGGCGGCGGCGGCGGTGCCGCTATAACTGTATCGCTTCTTGCGTAGGGAGCGCGCCGGCTTTTGGGGGCGGGTGTAGCGCGCGCTTCGCGTCGGCCCCGTTTGCGCTCGTCCATATGGCCCACGCCGCCCGGCCGCCCGGCCGCCGAGCCGCTCGGAATCGTAACTGCGAGTTACCGCTGCGAACGCAACCGGCTTCTTTCGGGAGACAAAAGTCGGAAGAAATACGCACTTGTAAAATGAACCCGAAGGAGAATACATGCAGGGAATACGGCAGAGGCTCTGCCTTGTTTCGGCGGTCAGCTGCCTTCAGGTTTGCTGACATAGACGGTTCTCTTCTCTTCTAACGTATCCACTCTGTTCGGTTCGGAAACAATAGATATTACTTTTGAAAATGATTTAAAGGTACAATATAATCTCGGTAATTCGAACTAATTGGTGGTGAGGTCTGTTCAGATTCGGAAATTTTGCGGATTACCCGAAAAAATGTACCATACATATACAAATACATCTATAGGCTTAGCACATAATGCAACGTACCGGGCGATATGAGAAAATGGCAACCTAGCGTAGAAATCGAATCATCACATCGCACCATAAAACATTCAGTTTCTTACGGCAAAAGAAGATTGCCAATTTTTCAAGTTCCTCTAAGTAAAAATTACCGCTATATAAACATGTGATATACACCGTAGTTAGCAGTGCAAAAAAAGTTTCATTTCGACAAATTGTTTCAATAATTAGTTGTTCAGTTCATCTCGAATTTTGTTTACATTACTCAAAATTTCGGATTCGCGGGGTTCGGATCAGCGAGGTTCTACTGTATTACTGTACGGTACGAGGGTATAAAATAAACCGATATTCCGATTTTCTCTCCGAAGATGGGTCCAAGAAGAACAAGATACACGTTTTTTAATCTGTCATTCCTAAATTTGAAGAGTTTAACATATTTTAATAATATATATAATGACAATTATTTTATGCTGTTTGCTGACAGTGAAAGTACGAAAACACATTTCCCAGATGTATAATTGGCAAAAAAAATATGGTGGATACGTAGCTATTAAGTGACGACACCGAATTTGAATTTAAAAAAAAGTACCATCCCAAATAAGGATGGAAGCAGCCTGAGGTTCGGTATGCGCATTCGACTGAATGCACGAGGCCGTCGGACGTCGTGGCGGAAGAGCGCTCCCCCGCGCGGCTGCAATCTCCGAGGCCGCGGGTGCGGCAGCGCCGGCAGCTGTTTCCTGCGCGCGGAACACGCGTCTCGGGCGGAAAGCGCAGGAGGAAGCGGCGAGCGCGCCCGGGCAGGAAGCACCGACAGAGGCCGCCAAACGCGACAAGTAGATTTTTTTTTCGTGTACAGGACCACGCGTGCATCCCGCTTCAGTAGGTTCAAGTACCTTTATCTGGGAAGGATCAGCATTTTAGCTGAATCCAGTTTTTTATCCCCCAAGGTTGTTAGTCCTGGGGGTATGGATGATGAGATGACGATGGTGAGGGATGAAAGAACGGCACTTTCTCACAGACATTCACAAATACACCAATGCCCGAGGCGGGACTCGAACCCGCGGTGTTCTGGTCCAAGGCATGGCTCCGCCCACTTCCGGCCTACGGCACTACTGACCTAAAGATCTCAGCCATCTTGAATTACATAAAACTTTATTCTGCAATTGGGAAGATGTGGCCAGTGGCAGAATACACAAACATGAATTTATATATAATTAAAAATAAAAAAAGTACGTAAATTATCCTTTCGTTACTACCTTGCATATGCAGATGCATATTTATTCTCTACTTGCCATACATATGTTTATAAATGCAAATATAAGCTCGTCTACACATAAATATACTTACTCGCCCACACTACATAATCATTAAACTCCTTAACACGCCTCTGACGCGCGTAGAAGCAATATAAATTGTATAAATTCTCCACTTCTTTTAATTTGCCACATGCTTCCATTAGTTATGTTTTACGGCACACGTTCTCATACACTGGAGAACGACACCCGGGTAAGACGTAGAAGCGAAATGTGAGAAAATTTCAAAAATCAATATCATGTTTATTAGTAAAACAGTTAGAAAGCTTTGAAAATAAAACATCTTAATTACTTGATGTACATAAAGGTGAAATGTTTTATGTAGAACACATTATTGGAACACAGAATTGGAAAATGAAGTTTTCATGTTTTTAAGAGATGTAACAAACTGTCAGCACAATTATTCTGCGACATTGAGTTCTTTTACAAGCTAGCTTATCATTCAGATATCTTTTTCGAAAATGAATATTTTCAAAGCTTATATATATATATATATATATATATATATATATATATATATATATATATATATAAATTTATAAAAGGTAAATTCCAATTCTTTTCCCCTGGCCCAAAAATTGTGGTGTTTGGAAAGAAAGTTGTAAAAAAAAAAACGTTCATCGTTTTTCCTACATAACAGTAAATGATGAAGGAAGTTGCATGTGAGCAGGTTTTATCAAGAGCTTACTCTCGTGTAAAATATCTTTCGACTTTACAAAAGAATTCACGAATATTTTTATGAAGATTTTCAAACATTTTATTGAACAAAACAGCCATTTTAACCGTTGATGGGATCTAATTGGTAAAGTTTGGCAGAACAAGAAGAACATATTATGCACTTCATTTGATGTTTTTCGACACAATCAAATCCAGATTTTTGATAGTCCAGGGTGTTGTATAAATTATTGAAGATCTGCTGTATGTGTAAAGATTTGCTAGTTCAGTTTCCTTTCAGTTGATTGATTTCGAATTGCTTTTATTCAGTCTGACAACAGATTAAAACGATTTTCAGAATACCCGCTACTTCATGGTAGAAAGATCAACATATTCTAAAGAACATTTCCTGAATAATTGAAATAGAATAATTGTATTTTAATTAACTTAGTTGAGGTTACAGATAGTGATCGGTCAGGCAGTTGTTTTTCCATCTTTATTGTATGTACAGAATTAAATTTGTTTTCTACCGATCATAGAAATTTTATATGTGCTCTTCAGAAGTCTCCACGTTTCATTTTGACTCTCATAATTGTCGCCGAAAGTTTCCTGAAGTGTTTGACGGCATTTTCAAGCGTTCCTGACTAAAAATTAAGTGTATTACAAAAATAGGTGAATTCTCAATTGATTTTTTCGACACTATTCTATCTAGCTCGCATATATGTCACAACTGGATTGTCCATACTGGATGTTTGGATGTTTTTTGAAAATAATTTCGATAGATTTATAAACACAACTCAAAATTGAGAGGCCAATATGTGACTGTTAGTAGTATTTTAGTTCGACATCACTTCAAACGGTTTACGAAGTACTCATCGAGTTTGCATTGTGTTGTTTGCAGGTTCACGCCGGCGACAAAGAAAACGACAAGAAGTGTGCTTCGGAATGGAACATCCAAGAGAGTGAGTACCTGTATTTACAAGACCGATGCACCTTGCATTTGTCTAGTCGCTAATGGCTCCGCACCAACAGTATAGTAAATACTTAAGTAAACGACCTCCCTCTCATTTCTACTCTATGGTTTTAAAAATTATTATTCTAGAACATTGTGAATGCCATTAAATAAAAAATGAAATCTTACGAAACTGTCTAAGTATTAAAAATATTGAATGAATATAATATTGTCTCCTTAGCCGTCCTCTCCCCATCAACGAAAATACTCATTACTTGAAACTTAGCTGAATCTTAAAATACCATCAAATGTTAACATCACTTCGTAAGCAAGTTTTATTTTTATGGGACAAATATCATAAACTATTTTTCATTTAAAAAAACAATTTAGAAAATTTAACAACATGCGAAGTTATAGCAATAATGTTGTACTGGAAATGCCATTTGGAAATTACCATATCAAACACTCAACACATTTTTCAATAATATGAATTTACTTTGTGTACTTTATTCCTTTATATGCATGTTCATCGAAAGTTCCGTGTCTGTGAATTTGATACATAGAAAATAATCACAATACAGAAAATCAATTTCTCGTCGATGTATAGAAAAAACAGTGACACATGAATTGATAGGGGAAAGGGGGAAGATATACAATCACAAGATTTTCGCAACGTGTATATCTGCGGAGAAAAGCAATTCAAGACGTCACTCTCAAACGAACAAGATGCTATTCATCTTTTGACAAGAAAATCATTATGTACTTCCTGCGATGTTTGTCGTCACAATCGAATCCAGATTTTCGATAGTCCAGGGAGTTGTACAAATTATTCACGATCTGTGTAAAGATTTGCTAGTTCACTTTCCTTTGAGTTGATTGGTTTCGAATTTCTTTTGTTTAATCTGAGCTATTAAAATGATTTTAAGAATGCTCGCTACTTCACGGTAGAGGGGGGCTCAAAGCATCATAAAGAACATTTCCTGAGTAATTGAAATAGAATAGCGGCCTTTCCCTTCCCTCACAAAAGTCCACTGAAGAGTCAAAAATGCTGCTTTTGTCACGCACAGACACCTCTCGCTCGAAATCTGCGCAGTAGAGCGCTCTGTGTGCACGAGAGCGAAACGGTCGCAGTTGCGGGTGACTTGCAGACGCCCCTTTCTCGACTGTTCTCCACTTGCGAGGCGTTCACAGAAACTGCGCCAGACGCCTGTGGACCTGCTCCAGCACATTTGCGTCCACAAAAGATTCGCGGCGCCATTACTTGCATCACAAGTACTTCCGCACTAGTGTTTGATCTATGTTAATTATAAAAAAAGAACTGTGAGAAGTCGGTATGAATGACGGGTCATCGGGTCTGAATGAATTGTATTTTAATTTTTTAAATGTTGCAATCGTGCAACCATATTGCAATATTTCTGCGAAATGTTTTTTTAAAAATAGAAACATCGTGGAATTTTATTGAAAAACAAAGCACAAGGTTTTTTTTGTGGAGTAAAAAGAAGCCCACTTTCTGTAAAATCATTTTGAACACTATTTCTGCAATTTCTCGGTATTATCCAAATTGTACGTCTAAAAATCTTTTAAAATGCTGAAACTTCGAATTTTGCCTGTTACAAATGAATACACTCATTGGTTGCGATCATTAATATCGATTTTTAGTAATTATATTTTTAATAAAAAAAGGTCATTTTAGGCAATGCACGTTCAATGCATTTGAGCACCGTTGCGGTTTCCCAAACACCAAGTAACAAGACGCACTTTTTCCCACCTCTGCCAATTGAGATCATCGAGAAAGCTTTCTGCACGTCCAGTCACACCGATATCTTGCCAGCTGACTTGCACTTCCTACGCCATTGTTTGCTTCCGAGGCGACAATTTAATCTGCACATCATCTCCCGCTCTCCCGCTCCACTTGGCAAATCACGACGCGAGTGAGACACGATTACTCACCCGTCTTTTCGTTTCGCAGGCGACATCCGGCGAGTCTTCCACGACGGCCCCACCAACCAGAACGAGAAGGTAACCGAACACATGTCTGCCAGGGACGAGGCGTCCGCTCACGCTGGTGCGGGCGCCTGGTGCGGGCGCCTGGTGCTCCTTGGCGACGCGTAATGCGTAATGCGTAATGCTCGAGCCGTGCGATGCCCAGCGCTCTCTTCCTGAAGTGCGTTTCGCTCCGACTGCTCGGGACAGGAAAAATCTTCCAGGAAGCGAATGATGATCTCGCGGTCGCAGGCGATGAGGTGCCCAGTGAAAACATCGCGGTCTCTTCCTTTCCCCACGGGGGGGGGGGGTTGCAGGTTGTGGAGGGGTTTTTGATTCACTTCGACTCGTTCAGAGAGTGAAGAGTCACTGACGTCGAGTATCCCCACGGCGTTTTGATTCACTTCGTGTCACTTGATTCACTTCAGAGTGTGAAGGGTCATTGAGGCGTTCAGCACCACTCGGGTGTTTTGATTCACTTCGAATCGTTCAGAATGTGACGGCGCGAAACACCCCCAGGGGGAATAATTGAACGTGAAGCACTCCCCGCGTGTTTCGATTGATCTCGATTCGTTCAGAATGTGAAGAGTCGTGAAGCATCTCCAGTGTTTTGATTCACTTCCACTCGTTCAGAATGTGAAGGCGCGAAACACCCTCAGGGTGAATAATTGAACGTGAAGGATTTTCCACGTGTTTTGATTCCATTTCGATTCGTTCAGAATTTGAAGAGTCGTTGAGGCGCGAAGCACCCCTAGGGTGTTTTGATTCACTTCGACTCGTTCAGACTGTTAAGAGTCATTGGAGGCGTGAAGGCTCCTCATATATTTAGACACTGGCAGACGGTTTCAGTGTGGTTCTTCACCGACAATGAGTGCAGATCGTGCCAAAAACTTCGCTGATTCTAGGCTCGAATCATCGAGTTAGGTGGTCGGTTGATATGGATATATTTCAGTCAATCGTAGGTACGAGTGGCACAATAAAAAATATTCGTTTGAAATTGCATCAGGTTGTTAAGTGTGTTTCAAATTGTTTCTCTTAATCTTTTGAACAGTTTATGGAGTTGAAAAGTTTTGAGGTCTCAAATTTCACACATTTTTTATGACTGGAAATATAAAAAGAAGCTTCCTAGAATTAAATATTAAGGTCGTACAATGTTTTCATGCATTTTATTGATTTAAAATATTTAAAGGCTTACATATCTTTATATTTCTAAGAATTTTAATTAATCAAACAAATGCTTAATAATAATAGTTACAACATCGACTTTAAAACCGTATTTAAAGCGCACGATCTGGTCAAACATTATTAGGTCTTGCACGTACTTGATGGCTTCGTTATAGTATGGTTTGACAACAAAGAAGTCTATTTACGTTCCATTGTCTCCAAAATTACTACTAGACCTCATTTTGGAGTTAACTAGAACTGTTATCAGCATCCAACAGTCCTGTTTTGAAAAGTATGATGTAATGAAACCTTCGAGCTGATCAATGAAGATTACGCGGATAACTAGTACTATCTTGCAGATGACCAAACTCAATCCACTATTTAAATTTTACCCGATGACTCAATCATTAAGTTCCGGAGAAAACCCTTGAGTAAGAGAGGTGTAGGCAAATTTGTAATGTGAAAACCAGTGAATCCACCTTTGTGGAGGAAGGTGAATTAATACATTTTTACATTAAAGTAAATGTTTTTGGAAGATCTAACGTGAACTCTACTACTATGAGGGCTGGCGGGGTAGTACAATTCAACTTTAAAAGCAATCGGTATAGAAACGATCTATAGAAGATAGAAAAGAGTTCTAGTGAATTGACACAATTGTTCAAGAAAGTGGGAATCTAATAAGTTTCACCACGAGACGCAATGCGCATTTTGTGTATTATAGCAAGTGCACTGGTTTTGACGCCTCGCTCTGTTGCAGTGCTTCCTGGGCTGCGCCTTCACCGCTGGCGGGTTGGTAAGTGGTCGCAAGGGGCTGCAGCCCTCGCCCTGCGAATGGCGGCCGCAGACGCCATGTCCTTGGCCGCCACTTCCTTCGCGTATCAGTCGCTTTCATCGCCCATTCCTTTGGGGACGTGAGCTCGGTTGTTGTAAGAAAGAATACTAGTTGGGCCCGTGCGAATTGTCGGTGCCCTCGAGGAAACAAGGTGCCTGGGGCAGTAGGTACACGAGGGCCCTTATTTCAAACAAATTTACCCCTCCAATACTCCATTAGAACTCTCGGTCCATGAAACGGAAATAACTTACAGTGGTTGATTTGAATTAAAAGTAAAAAAAAAATGTTTAAGTTTTAAAATAGGGGTTCCTTCCTGACGCAAGATACATCCCCCTTTTAAGCGCCCCTTCCGAACTGCGTAGATCATTCAAAAACGTCAGCTGTTTTAATAGGTGGTATTCTGTTGTTTCTCCAATCAACACAAGCCAAATACCGGAGCAGTACCCTAACAAACGAGCCCTTACACATACACACGCTAAGATGCATTACACTACAACACATGTCGGGAGACCTGTCAGGAACTTGGAACATGTCCCGGCTGGGGCGGTGTCCCGTTGGTGGGAGATACCTGGTTGAGGAAATCACCGCTAGCCGACGATCGGTTGGCGCCAGATCTCGCCATCCAGCGGGGGAAGATCACCGACACCTCCCGACGAAAAAAACATGCACTGCACTTACGGGAGTAATTACGTTAACCGTTGACGCGCCCGGAATTACTAACATCCAAACAACTAATCAATCCTCATTGGATAATCGCGTCTCATCTGATCGCTGTCATTTTCATTTCATCTTCGTCTACGTCCGCATTCAGGGCCGTGTGCGGTGGCTGGGTGCCGGGCACGCCCACCTCGTCCAAAGAGGACGGCGACTTTCGGGAACGCGCCGTTACCGCGCTTCGCAGCCCCACGAGGAATTACGCAAGCTCCTCTACGCGCACGCGCGCACGCGCGCCGCGCCGGAAGTGCGAGTCGAAGTGCGCACGCGTGACGGCGAGAGCGCGCCCCCAGACACTCACCCTGCTACGTCATCGGATCGGATTGCGAAGCGACCGCTTGCGGTTTTGCTCGTACGTGCTCGTCTGTATTTAACGATGTAGTGAACTAGTGGTGCTACAGCTGCACTCAATGTCTCTCATTATAACTTTTGCATTAAAAAAAAAATTTCGAAGATTCAAGGACAATAAGAACTGCGTCATTTTTTAACGTTCTTTACGTTATCCAAAGAGAAAATTTCACGTAAAAATGGGGCTAGTTTTTTTTTTTTAGAAATGTTTGAAAATGTTGGGGCTTTATGGAATGTACCTCTCAAAAATCCAAACATTCGTTTCAAACTTGAAGGGCCTCGTTCAGATCGATAGGGGAATAACAATTTTGGATGAAATGATATGAACGGTTTAGGAGTTAGCGTTGACCACAGACGGACAGAGAGACTTTTGCTGTCTGCCGTATCAAGAACCCTCAAAACGTGGATTCTAACTGTATGTGTTACAGGAAGAAATTTAGTGTATATAGAAACTAAATTTATCCACTTTTTCGTGACCAGAATCGCACAATACGTTTTGTTTTTGTCGAAAATTCGCGGGTTTCTACCGCATCATTATAATACTTTATCTAGTACGTAGGTATGTAGTTAGGGGTAATTGTAAAAAAAGATTCTTTCTATTATCTTCCGCCCAAAGACGTAATAGTGTACACAACAATTGCAACTCTCTTAATTTCGTCTCCACAGAGACTTTTTTGACTCTTATTCAGTTAATCTCAAGCAATTTCAGCCAATGGCAGCCATATATTCGAGTTTAAATAGCGTATTGAACTTAAGAATTGCTTAAGTGAATCTATAACCAGGTATTTCGACACTAGTTGCCACGATTGTTGGAAAATAAGTGAGCCGACAAGAAAAACACTCTAAAGCTGTATGATACATACCTCTTTCATTTTTTCTGAACTGATTTTCAAGAATTAATTTATGGGAAATAATAAGAGAGTTGAGCTTTATATATTCGTTAAGCTGCGCTTCTATCAAAGTATCCACTACTGAATTTATGTAATTTAGAGACAAATGTAAGGTGATGTTTGCAATTTACCACCGAAATTCATACGAATTGATTATCACTAGTCTCGAATATTAGAATATCTCGATCTACATGATTCATTGAAAAATTGGAACGGTTGTGATCAAATAGAAAATATTGTTTGATCTCAAATGCCCTTAAACATTTGTTCTCACAAACTTTTTCAATGCGTTTTTAAAAACGGATCTGCACTAGCAAACATTAAATGTAATTATATTTTCAAATTTTATTCAGTTCATACATCACTTTCACACGAAACGAAGACATGTTTACTTCTTATTTTCTCTTGAACTATTTACTTAGTATTGAGAAAGTATTGCACCTAAAAACGGGTATTGTTTCCAAGAAAAACTCGTTTGTTGAGCCCCTGATACCTAATAACTAGATAATTCTTGTCTTCTAATGACTCCGCGAGACTTATCACGTATTCATGAATTCGTTTTGTGCAAGAGAACGAGGACACATTATCTGCTCCACACGACGCACAATATCTTTTGCACACGTATCGACACGTTCGGCCGCCGACTGCGATTACCACAATTTGAGCTCGTCGCGTGCAGTTGTCGAAGTCATACACGGACTCTCCATGAGCAACGCACTGCAAGGGCAACTTAACGCGTTTGCTTTCAGAGAGAAAACCACTCCACAGGCAACACCTTTCACGCGGAAAATCCCAGTTCGTTCATTATCTCATATTATATCAGTTTAGTTTCTCGTTTTGCAACACATTCAGAGGTTTATGTACGGGTAGAATATTTTTTCCCCGGGTCTGTTTCTTTTCGCCTGGATGAGGGAAATCGTTGTGTCACAACTTATTTCGATTTGTCAGAAGCAATCGTAAAAGGTAGTAGTATTGCGTTACTTAGATCAATGAATAATGAGCCGTGGCGGAACTACATTTTTCTTATGGTAGCGGCTAAAGATGCCGTGTCCAGTCAACTTGATGTTTTCTCAATTTTAAAGCAACAATTAAAAATTCGCCGAAGAAATTATTTTAACTCAAACCTCAACAAAATAATAATAATAATAACAATAACAAAAATAACAATATTAACATATTAACAATAATAATAATTCGAGAATATATTTTGTTTTTTAAATTTGTAAAATAAATAATTATGAATTTGCGTCAACTTCTTGATGGAAGAGGGGGGAGGGGAGAGAGCTGAAGCTTCATGACATCCCCTCGGAGCGACACAGATAATTCATAAATTATATACAACCGTATCTGCGGTGTAGACGCAAAACCTCACTTTCTCTTTTTCAACGTTTTCTGCGGTTGTATTAAATAAAATATTTACTAACAGTTAAATGCAAGGACGACGTCGTTTACAACGACGGCGATGTTTTTTTGAGACATTTGCGTAGCTTTAGCCAAATCTACCTTTAATAGGATCTTATCTCCCTTGGGCCCTGGGAATAACTATATATGCCCCATTTACTTTCGAAATAAAGCGCAATTGAACCAACTGTGGTGTCCTCGCAGATCGTGAACGGCCAGTTCTCCGCCGCGACGGCGAGGGCGAAGGTGGCGGAGCGCTACAAGGACAACGCCGACGCCCTCAAGGTGGCCAATGACTCCATCGACACCTGCGCCAAGGAAGGTGAGTCTTCACTTCACTTGCAGTGTGCTCGGGAAGAGTAATCGGATGCAAAATTGACGAGGTCTCTTTTAATGCATTGGTAATTTATTGAAAAGTAATGGAAGTATCCCGACATTGCCTGGGCATTTACCACAATGATTCTCTAGACAGGAATGAAGTCTTCCTGTGTAGATTGCAGTAATTTTATTTACA
>BOPP01000159.1:2789511-2805416 GCA_017312745.1 Gryllus bimaculatus | reverse complement strand
TATTATTGTTTTAGTTATTATTGTTATGTATTGTTATTATTGTTATTATTGTTATTATGTTATTATTGTTATTATTGTTATTATTGTATTTATTGTTATTGATTGTATTATTGTTTATTGTTATTATTGTTATTATTTTATTATTGCTTTTATTATTATTTATTATTGTTATTATTGTTATTATTCGCTTATTATGTTATTATGTTATTATTTTATTATTGTTATTTTCACAGTGATTTAATATTTTTGTAGAATTTAAAAAAATCTTTGCTTCTAAAAACCCAACTGGTCAACGTAAATACTAGATTACTGCTCCTACCACTTATAACATAATCCGTGTTAATCACGCTCCAGATATGATACACTAACTAGTTTGCTTAAAATCGGATCGAAAACAAGGCCAGATTGAAAGCCTAGGATGAAACACGCGAGTCACCAAAAAGAGAAAACCGCGACAATTCGCATTTTGGAACACACAGCCAAAGTGCATAAGGGAGGCAGGGCCTTGCCGAATCACGCGCTCTCCATGGTGGCACCGGGCGACCAGGACGAACCAAAGACATGGACTGCTGGGAAGACAGGCAAGGAACGGACATCGCCCCCAAAACACAGAAAGACATGACAAGGCAGAAATAGCGACAGAAGGGGAAAAGACAACTAAGTCAGCATTGTTCTAGAGCTTGCCCGTCGGCCCGCAGCCGCAGGCATCAAGCGATGTAGACACATTGGGGCCCCTGACCAGACAAGAGCAAAAGTCAGAGACTGCCTAAGCCAGGTGTGCCCTCCTTACACAGAGAAGAAGGCCGTGAACAGATTAATCTACGACAACTAAAGTTAATACGATAAAACCGCACAATGACCAAATTTAGCTAATCATGTGGAACGGCCGGAAGGAAGATGAAATATCAAAGGCTTAAAACGAGCATCACTGAGTCGGTATAGCAGGTTTTGCCCCTGTGATTCCCTCTGGATAAACAAACCACACTCCAGGGACTGCCAGGACAGTAACCACCGGGCTGACGCGACAGCGCGCGATCTTCCTAATCCTCTTCCTTGTAGTAAAGCCATAGCTAGACCATCAAAAAACTTTTGTCGAAGAACATCTCTACGTACGAAACTGATAGTCGTTTATAATATCGGTCAATAACTATCATAGTGGTAAACAAATACTTCAAGAGGTCTGAAAAAAGACAGGGCGTACGGAAAGCAAGTTTACCTGTCGATTTACATGTAACATTCCCACCACCTCAATTTGCCGATTCTTGAACCGCCAGGATCGACAACAATGAGCTATCTTCTCTTCTTTTTCGTCGGAGTCTTCGCGGCGCCCAAAAAGCAGCGAGAGAGCCGTGAGAGGCCCCAGACGAGCTCATCGCCGCAGCCGAAAAAATAAAAAACTCATTGTATACTCTCGCCGGCGTCATCGCCAGGGCAGCAATTAGGCACGGATCAAACGACAATGGGACGAAAAGTCACAGAGCATTTCGCCGAGCCACCCCGAACCCCCCCATGGCGCTGACTCACTCCCGGAGCAACCAGCCGTAGGCGAATGTCTTCAACTTGTCACAAAGGACACGCCAATAACGTAAGGAGCCGAGATGGAATTAGTTAAACATTAAAACTTACGACTTTCATATATGGATGATACATCGTTCAGGTTCAAAATCTCCATGCCTTCTAAAAGATGAATTTCTTAATTAATTCATGAACGATCCCTTCCCTACGGTCTCGCAACGGTACCCGGATATCAGAAATTGTGCTCTTCTCCCTGTCTGAAACATATTCATTGATAAGGTAGAAGAATGTAAACACATCGACTCCGGCTACCCATAAAGAAAAAATGAAGTAATACTTGAGATAAAATTTAGATGCTGCCCTCTGACGGAATACAGTCGTTACGATGTCATTCCAATCCGGAAGTGAACGCGCCATAGTAAAGTCACTGTCGTGAACGTATGTCACGACAAGTCCTGACCGATTCGAAAGACATACCGTACGTGGTGACCTTTCAGAGGCACTTCATAAAACGCAGATTACGCAGAAGACTATTCGAGACTAAGTCTCAATCAGCGTAAAAGAGAGGTGACCGCAGCACGAGCGTGACCAACTAAGTTAGACTCAAGCATAGCATTACACGTTGTACGCTACCGTGATAAAATACAATTTGGGCTGATCCTACAGGACCTCATGTACCCCGATGATGCGGAATATTGCACAACTGGTAGAGATACACAAAAAAAAACAACAAAAAAAAAAAAAAAAAAGAAAAAAAAAAAAAAAAAAAAAAAAAGAACTAAAAGAAAAAAGAAAGAAAACAAAAAAAAAGAAAAAAGAAAAAAAAAAGAAGAAAAGAGAGAAAAAAAGAGAAGAAAAAAAAGAAAAAGAAAAAAAAAAAAATCAAAAAATAAAAAAAAAAAAACGAAAAAAAAAAAAAAAAAAAAAAAAAAAGCAAAGAAAAAACAAAAAAAAAAAAAAGAAGAAAAAAAAAAGAAGGAAAATAGAAAAAAAAAAAAGAAAAAAAAAAAATAAAAAAGAAAAAAAAATGACAAAAAAAACAAAACAAGAAAAAAAAAAATAAAAAAAAAAAACAAAACAAAAAAAAAAGACAAAAAAAAAGAAAAAAAAAAAAAAGAGAAAAAAACAAAGAAAAATGAAAAAAAAAGAAAAGAAACAGAAAATAAGAACAAAAAAAAAAAAAAAAAAGCAAAAAAAAAAAAAAAAAAGAAAAAAAAAAAAAGAATGAAAACAAAAAAGAGAAAAAAAACAAATAGAAAAAAAAAACAGAAAAAATAAAGAAAAAAAGAAAAAAAGAAAAAAAGAAGAGGAAAAGGAAAAAGAGGAAAGAAAAAAAAAAAAAAAAAAGGAAAAAAGAGAGAAAAAAAAGACAAGAAGAAAAAAGAAAAAGAAAAAAAAAAAAGGAAAAGAAAAAGAAAAGAACAAAAGGAGAGAAAAAGTGAAAAGGAAACAAAAGAAAAAAGGAAAGGAAGAAAGCTTAGTCAAATTTCAGCCGCGTGTGTTTCGAGGGAGAATTCTAGACGGACCGATAGAATTCTGGTAATAACATTTGTGATAAGAAGAGTTATCTCTGACCAAAATACCAGGTAACTATGGTCAAGCCATCCCAAAACTAACAAAGGGTCAGCCCCTTGATCTATTATAACTTGCCCTTGCTGCGGCAACTTGCATTTCACTCCGACTCGACAACATACTAGTAATTAAATCAAAGAGACAAGGCGGTACTTAGAACTTGTCCGCCGGAGATGATGATAACCGCCAAGGAGCATATTTGGTTGAGAGGAAAAAAAATAAAAACAGCTCAGATGTTTGTACGAAGAACATAAAAGCAAGCATCCTAGAAACTAATTTTGATTATAGAATTACCATAGCAAAGAGTAATAAACGAATGAAATCTTCAGATAGGGTTTTATAAATATTACCAATTGAAAAGAGTATAGCAAAAATCTAAAATATGATTGTATTACAATAAGATAAAGTAATTCAAACAATCTTTTCAGTAATTATTTATAAGATAATTATTAAGGGGGAAGTACTCTCTTACAAATATCTCTGTTGGTTGGAATTATGCTTATGAAAACATTCCACGGGGGGGTTACATTTTATATGATACTAGCAGAACGTGGAATGAAATGCGGGTTAAGAACATTTTATAAACCATATAATATCGCGATTGCCAAAGTGTTAGAAGAAAGCAGTTGGGACTAAAAGTAATATCTACACCAGAAGGCCAGTTTTCTCTCAATACTCACATTGGAGTGATAATAAATAAAGCGTGTAATGAAAACCAAAAATAGACAAAGATGTTAATGCACAAAGACTGAATTTAGGATTATAGCATAGAAAAAGTACGAAAAAAAATTTTCGTTCTACAGGCTTTTCGAAACCGTTCCAACTTAATCAAATCATATTTCTTGTTTTGTATACACAGAACAAAAAAGCTAAAAAACCAAGGCCAAAGTCCCAGACCCAATTTGAAGGTTTTAAAAATCTTATGAAAGAGACGAATAACCATTGTAGAGGCTCATTCTTCCTCCATTCATTTATTACAAAACCAATTAAACAAACTTAAGAAGAAGAATCAAAAATAAATTTAATCTCTTGCTTTTCTTATTAGATATCATTTTTATCTCCGGTCACATTCTTCCGTAGAAATTCTACCGTTGTGAAACAAATTAAAATAACCACGAGATCAAGGTATTCGAAAACTTGTAAAAACACAAAAACTACTTCGTCCCACATGCCAAAAATTCTACTTAAATTGTACCTTAATTGGAGTTCTAAGAAATTCCTGTATATTAATGCTTACAAACAATGTAGGCTTCACGGGCCGTTTTCTACTATAATTAGATGTTTTCGCGGTTGTAGGCCAGCGGATCGAATTTTAATTATGTATTTAATATAAGCATTTATTATATTTGTCACAAAATAATTATATTAAAAGTTGCTAACAATGTGCTAATATTATCTCACTTTTCTCAGCGTATGTCTTAAATAGACTAATAAATTGAAAAACATACAAATATCCAAAAATAAGACAAACTAAAATTTTACAAGAAAGCTCTCAAACTGTCTCAATCGTACAATCATTTGACAATTATTCCAATAAATCAGAAAAGAGCTATGCTATAGAATATGGACCGTTATATTTTAAATCGTATGTGGAAAAGGATATATCAAGCTATGTTTAAAAATTTTAAACATTTTGATCAAAAACATTGTTATCTATAATAAAAAGTTGTAGTTTTAAAGTAGAATTAATAAGAGTCCTCTACGAATAATTTTTGGAATCGAACGACCGGACTTAAATGTAACAACGGATAATTGAGCTTTTAAAGATCAGATTAAATCTGAACGTCCAATCTTGTACTTAATACCTTTTTTGTTTTGCTTCCGCTACAATGAACAAGAATAAATTAATAAGTTAACAATGAGAAATCAAAAAAACTCGGCGCGGACGACTACATCGTTTCAAACGGAAGAATGTAAGGAGCTCTTCAGTAACAATTAGAATAAAACAAACGTATTACATATCAATATAGAAAATTATTGGTTTTATAAAAGTCTTTAATAATACAAAAGTAAAATATAATTATAGTATCATTAAAAAAATTTTTAATAGGTATGTTCTGATTTTTGACACAAAATTATATATTATACAAAATACTTTAAATATTATAATCAAGAGATTATATCTATAATCACATACATTTGAGAATGACTGTTTCATATGATATGAGTTCTTGTAATTAATTTTGGTGAAATTGTTTAATTTGTTTAAATTAAAAAATCTCCTGTTCTTACCTTTAATGGACCAGCAAAGATGATTGACAACATAATAAAGACATATACTTGGTTCGTCTGCGTTTCGTAGACGAAACGGGTAGAACATAACTAACAACGATTCTTTACGCATCTGCTGATGTTGGACTCGTCAGCGACACCAATGAGTGATCACTGAAAGTGATCCTTCCCTTTATTTAAAAGTCCGCAATATAGTTTGACACTAACGTCGCGGTAGTCGTTACGGAACAAAACATTTCTGGCTGGTTTCTGGGAGAACGGACAAAATTACTTACTACCTTATGGTTAAACCCGAAGTCCCTCTCCAAAAAAGAAAACGGCTCACTCCAATCGCTTTTTTCAATCATCAAACATTTTTGTTTATTAGACGAAGGGGGGGGGTGGGGGGGGGGAGGAGGAGGGGGGGAGGGCGGGGGGGCGCGGGGGGGCGGGGGGGGGGAGGGGGGGGGGGCGGGGGAGGGGGGCGGGGGTCATGCCGATGGGTGACACGCGTCCCCTCGCCTGTGCCTTCTGCCTTGAATGACTTCCATATTTTAATCAAAGGTATTCATTTTTATAAAAACATAATATCCTCTACGCAGTAACTGGGAATAAAAGCTTGAATATATTTACAAACATCAATTTCACATAAAATGCTAAAAAATTTGAAGTTGTTTTATGTAGTAATGGGAGTAAAAAATACCAATAAAGAATATTCTCGGATCTAACTCTTACAGGAATCAATCAAAACTTAACCAACAAGAATTTTTCGACTATATAATAATTGGTCCAATACAAGAGACAGACAAACTCTTTACATCAGTATTTTTGTGGAATCACTCCGTGTATAAGAAAACATATTGTAGAGTAAGTGCCATGGAAAGTTAGAAATATTATTTATTCAGTTCTCAGTTCGGTTTAATTCTACTAATGTTGCATAATCAATGTATATTTCCCCACAACTTACTATACTTACCAATTTACCTACATGCAGGATGACATGAATAGGGGCTTGTTACATCTTCCTCTCTAAATATGAAATGAATCTTTCTTTAAATTAATCCGCGAACGTCACTACACTCGGGATCGTTGACTCAAGAAAGGTGACTACACGCTGTTAAAAAAGATTTTCAATTTATAAGTGAGGTGGTGTACACACTGTCATTCGGCCCAACTATAAGAAAAAATCGAATTAATATTGTGCCACATCTTCAAGAATAGGCGTCGTGATATTATTCTAGTCTTGAGAAGAATGTCTTCGATATAATCAGGTGGATTAAATGGGTTAACATGCGAAACCGTTATATACAGAAGATGACCCTGAATACATACACCATCACAATTACTTTTTAACACCACAACAAATGAACAAAATAATTCAACGTGCAAACTATCTCTCTCACCCGATTGACTGAAAATGGCAGTGCTTCAGGGATATTCACGAGACGCGCTCGCGGGATTACTAGATCGACCTCAGCCGGGCCCAGAGCACGTGAGTTTTTCGCCCCCACGGCCCCCTGCAACCCCGGGCTGCCAACGAGTGCGCTGACAGCGCCACGGACGACGCACCAAGAGCTCGCACTTCCCGGCGAAAACAAGGAGCGAATTCGGAAAGGAGATGACCAAAGCGCAGGCAGCAACCGATGCAGCGATAAAATAACCGTCCCTCCCGCCGCGCTAGCCACTCAATTTGCTCTCGACAACCACGCCGAGACTCCGGCATGCGGCCAGTGAGCCGCCTGCTTGTGGATGGGAAGGGTCAAAAACGCAGCGGCACCCGCTGTCCGTTCTGCCCCGAGCGGTGAATAACATTCCAAATTTGCTCCGAAAATCAGCCGAAACAGCGAGGGTAATTGCGCAGTGATGTTGCTTCGAATTTAATAAAAGGAGCACAGAAAATGCAAGTAAGCGCGCTAACAGGCCATCCGCCCAGACGACTACGGTTAAAAACAAAATTTGATCTCCAAACACATCAAGAGCACACAAAAAATCTTGCTTCTAAAACCCAACTGGTCAACGAAATCAGTTAATCTTTTACCACTAAAACATTCTTTAATCACGTCAGTGTCACTAACTTAGTTTGCTTAAACGCTCCAACAGGCATTGAACCTGTGAAACCGCGAGTCGCCAAAGAGAAAACCGCGACAATTCGATTTTGGCACAGAAAGTGCAAGGAGCGGTGCCCGTCATGCGCTCTCCGTGCGCGACCGGCGAAAGCACTCTGGGAAGACAGGCAGGGACGAATCGACGGAACATTACACAAATGCACAGGGGCACTATTCGCATTGTTCTGGCTTGGCTGGCTCAGGGCATCAACTGGTGTCACTTTTGTGCCCCTGACCGGGAGGTCCTAGGGTTCCTTTCCCGAGGGTGACAGATTTTCGACACTAGTTTGTAGCAAGACCAAGTTTAGCTTCTGTCAGGAGGAGAAATTTAAAAGGTAAGGAGCTCTGATCGGTAGTTTTCCGTTGTTTCTCTGGTCAACTCCAGGGAAATGCCGGAGCAGTAACCACCGGGCTACGGACAGCGCGCGATCTTTCCTTCCTCTTCCTTGTAGTAGGCCATAGCTAAATTCAAAACTTTTGGTCGAAGAAATCTTATTAAGAAACTGATAGTTTTATAATATCGGTCATAATATCATTAAAGTGGGTAAACAATATTAAGAGGTTGAAAAAAGAAGGGCGTGGAAAGAAGTTTACTTCGTTTAATGTAACTTCCACCACCTGCAGTTCCGTTTTCTTGAACGCATCGACAACAATGAGCTATCTTCTCTTCTTTTTCGGTCGAGTCTTCGCGGCGCCACAAAAAGCAGCGAGAGGGCCGTGAGAGCCCCAGAGAAGCTCTCGCCGGCGCCGAAAATAAAAACTCATTTCTCTCGCCGGCGTCATGCGCGGGCAGCTGGGCACGGATCAAACGCAATGGGACGAAAGTCACAGCATTTTCGCCTGGCGCCTGCTCACTCCGGGGCAGGAACCAGCGTAGGCGAATGTTTCACTTTCCGAAAAGACACGGGCCATACGTAAGTGGGCCGAGATGGAATTTGTTAACAATTATACTTCGACTTTTCTATAGTGGATGATGACATTGGTTCATTGTTAAATCTCCTCCCTTCTAAAATGAATATTCTTAATTAATTCATGAACGTCCTTCTCTACGGGTCTCGCAACGGTACGGTACTCAGAAATGTGCTCTTCTCTGTCGAAAATATTCATTTTATTAAGGTAAGAGGTGTAACAATGACATCGGCTACCATAGAGAAAATGAAGTAATACTTGGATAAATTTAGTGCTGCCTCTGACGTGAATCAGTTGTTACGATGTCATCCAATCGTAAGGTTGAACGTCGCCATAGTAAAGTCACTGTCGTGACGTGTCACGACAAGTCTGACCCGATTCGAAGACACCGTAACAGGTGGTGACCTTTCAGAGGCAGCTGTCATTAAAACGCAGTATACGAGGAAGGACTAGTTTTCCGAGACTGTCTTCAATCGCGTAAGGGAAGGTGACGAGCGACGGAGCTACCAACTGTTAGCTCAGAGCTAGCATTAACGTTGTCGCTACAGTGATACTAATTGGGTGATCCTAGGCCTCACGTCCCGATGATGGCGGATTTTCCACTGTAGGTACAAGATGCTTAGGTCAATTTCGCCGCTGTTTCGAGGAGAATTCTAGCGGCCGTGCTTTCTTGGTAATTTTTCGTGGTTTCTCTGACCAATACCAGGTCTATGTCAAAGCATCCCCTAACAAGTCGCCCCTTGATCTATTATCTGCCCTTTCTCGCACTTGCATTCACTCCACTCGCACATACTAGTATATCCGAAGAGACAAGGCGGGTACTTAGAACTTGTCCGCCGGAGTGTACCGCCAGAGGAGATATTTGGTGGAGGAAATCAACCGCTGGCAGATGTTTTGTAGATAAGCAAGGCCTCCTAGATAATTTTGATTTTAGATTCACAATAGCAAAGTAGTAAAACGAATGAAATCTTCAATAGGTTGTGATAATTTACAATTGGTATACAAAATGAAATATGAATTTTGTTTCTAATAATTTCAAGATTCTTTTCATAATATTTTTAAGATAATTATTACGGAATTACTTCTCAAATATCTCTGGTTGGTGGATTTGTATGAAACTTCCACGGGGTTCATTTTACTATATACTAGCAGTGGAATGTCGGTTAAGACACTTAAAACCATATTTCGACGATTCCAATGTAAGAAAGCATTGGATATTACCAGGCCAATTTTCTCTCAATACTCACATTGGGTGATAATATCGTGTAATGAAACAAAATATGACATGTTGCCAAAGCTGGTTTGGTTGTAGGTAGAAATTCGAAATTTTCTTTCTACAGGCTTTTAAGTTCCACTTATCAATCTTTTTCTTGTTTTGTATCTGACAAAGAAACTAAAACCGGCTAATGCCCAATTTGAATGTTTAAAAATCTTATTGAAAAATAAGCATCTATTTTTTTCATTTAACGCTAAGATCAATTTTATTGCTTTTTCTTATTTAATATCTATTTTTATCTTCCGGACACTTCATCCGTAGAAATCTACTGTGAAACTAAATTAAAATAATCACGAGATCAAGGTATTCGAAAACTGTAAAAACCAAAAACTACTTCTCCACCATGCCAAAAATCACTTAAATTGTACTTAATGGCAAGTTCTAAGAAATTCTGTATATTAATGCTTAACAAACAATGTAGGCTTTTACGGCCGGTTTCTACATAATTAGATGTTTCCGGGTTTGTAGGCCACGGTCGAATTTTAATTATGTATTTTAATATACCTATTTTATTATATTCGTCACAAACACTAATTATAAAAATTGACTACAATGCTAATATTATCTCACTTTTTCTCAGCGTTGTTTAATAGCTAATAAATATGCAAAAAACAACAAATATCCAAAAATAAGAAAACTAAAATTTTACAAGAAAGCTCTCAACTGTCTCAATCGTACAATCATTTGACAATTTTCCAATAATCACTGAAAATGAGCTATTGCATAGAAATATGGACGTTAATTATAACATTCATTGTGAAAAAGGAATATACTAGGCTATGTTTAAAATTAAACATTTGATCCAAAACATTGTTTTTTAAAAGTTGTAGTTTTAAAGTTAGAATGTAATTGTTCTAGTATTTTTGGATCGAACGACTTAATTGTAAATAAACACAGTAATTAGTTTTAAAGATCATATTAATCTTGAAAAGTCAATCATGTATTAATACCTTTTGTGTTTTGTTGCGCTACAATGAAAAAATAAATTAATAATAGTTCAACAATGAGAAATCAAAAAACTCGGCGGACGAATACATCGTCAAACGGAAGATGTAAGAGCTTTCAGTAACAATTGAATAAAACAAACGATTACTATCAACATAAAAATTATTTGGTTTTATAAAGTCTTTAATAATACAAAATTAAAATATAATTATAGGATCATTAAAAAACTTTTTTAATAGTATGTTCTGTATTTTTGACACAAATAATTATATTTATACAAAATACTTAAATATTTATAAATCAAGTAGTATATATCTATAATCCATACATTCTGAGAATGACTGGTTTCGGTTATGATATGAGTTTCTTAGGGTAATTAATTTTGGTGAATTGTTTTAATTTTTTAATTAAAAATCTCCTGTTCTTAACCTTTATACCACAAAGATGATGACAACATAATAAGACATATCTTGGTGTGTCTGCGCTTTCGTAGACGAAACGGAGAACAACTACACGATTTTTTTACTTCATCTGCTGGTGTTGGACTGTCATTCGACCATGAGTGATCACTGAAAGTGTCTTCCCTTTATTTAAAAGTCCGCATATGTTTGACACTAACGTCGTAGTTTACGGAACAAACATTTCTGGCTGTTTGGAAGGAATTACTTATACTTTGGTTAAAACCCGAAGTCCTTCCAAAAGAAGAGACAAGGTCATCCAATCGGTTTCTTCAATATCAAACATTTTTGTCTTAACGAAGGTCGCGATTGGATGACAGCGTCCCCTCGCCTGTCTGCTCGTGACCTTGAAATGACTTCCTGTTTTAATCAAAGTATCATTTTGTATAAAACTATATCTCATACGAGTATGGGAATAAAAAGCTTGAATATATTTACAAAATCATTTCAATAAATGATGCTAAAAATTTGAAGTTGTTTTTTGTAGTAATGGGGAGTAAAAATACAATAAAGTAATATTCTCGGATCTAACTCTTACAGAATCAATCAAAACTACCAACAAGAATTTTTCTACTTATAATAATTGGTCAATCACAAGAGACAGACAACTCTTTACATAGTATTTTTGTGGAATCACTCGTGTATAAGAACATTATGTAAGTAAAGTTGCCAGGAAATTGAAATATTATTTATTCAGTTCTCGTTCGTTTAATCTACTAATGTTTGCATAATCATGTATTATTTCCCACACTTACTATACTTACATTTTTCTACAGTGGCAGATGACATTAGGTCGTTGTTACATCTCCTCTGTTATGAAATGAATCTTTTTAATTAATTCGCGAACGTCCTCCTCATCGGGAATCGTGACCTCAGAAATGTGCTTACCGCTGTTAAAAAGATTCAATTTATAAGTGAGGAGGTGTAACATGTCATCGGCCACTATAGAAAAATCGAATTATTTTGTGCCACACTTAAAATAGGCGTGATATTATTCTAGTTTGAGAAAATGTCTTTCGATATAATCAGGTGGTTAAATGGGTTCATGAAACCGTATTACAGAAATGACCCTGAAATACATACACCATCACAATACTTTTTTAACACCGAACAGATGACAAAAAATTCAACGTGCAACACTTCAGACACGGCCGACACTGGTAGGTGACTGAAAATGACAGTGCTTCAGAGGATATTCCACCTGGATTCTGTCGACCTGCAGCCGGCCCAGAGCAGTGAGTTTCCTCGCCCCACGGCCCCCTGCAACCCCCGGGCTGCAACGAGTGCAGCTGAAGCGCCACGGCGACGCCCGCTCGCACCTCCCGGCGAAACAGGAGCGAATCGGAAAGGGAGAAAGCGCGGCAGCAACCGATGCGCGAATAAATTACCGTCCCTCCCGCGCGGTGCCACTCAATTTGCTCTGACAACCACGCGAGACTCCGGCATGCGGCAGTGGCGCTGCTTTGGATTGGGAAGGGTCAAAACGCAGCGGCACCGCTGCCCGCTTCTGCCCCGACGCGGTGAAACTCAATTTGCTCCGAAAATCAGGCGAGCGAGCGGTATTGCGCAGTGGTGTTGCTTCGAATTTTAAAGGGCAAAAATGCAGTAGCGCCGCTAACAGCCTCCGCCCAGACAACACGGTAAAACAAAATTTTCTCCAAACACATCAAGAGCCACCGGTTTCGGGCAATAGGTTGAATCATTGTTTGGTGTTTCCGGGCACGTCATATGCTACGCTCGTTAGTGCCGTAAGTGTAGTTCATGTTTTATCGCGGGAGGTGGCGGTGATTTTCTCCATGGATGGCAACATCCGGCGCCAACCTACACGTAAGCTAGGATTTTCCTCAGCCAGGTATCTCCCACCAGCAGGGCACCGCCCCAGCCGGGATAAGCGCGGAGATCCCGACGTATCTGTTATAGGTCCCGTAAAGGTTAATTGGCCTCGGCGCCGCCGAGATAGATCACGGAGTTCATAGTCAGTCACCCAACCAGGGACTCGCGATATTCGAATTCTCTTAGCTTTCGTGACTTCGCGTAATTAACGAATTCAGCTGGCGACGCCGGTTTGGGGGTCGTGGTCTTTCAGTAGAACCATCACAGCATTCGCCTGGTTGACCGAGGGAAACCACGAAAACACCGCTCATGATGGGTGGCACGGGAAATGAAACCACGCCTCCCGAACGCTCAGTCAGCGCTCTGAACCACTTCGCTCGGTTTCCATAAATGAGGTAAGCACTCTTTTAATAGAATGAAGTACGGATATCTCATCATAGTCAATCTTGTAAATCTTGAAGGTCCCGACAGGCACACACACTAACAATGGCAAATGAGAGACTGTGAGGCGAGGGAGCGTATGACGCCGGCCACCGAGCGTGGCGTGCGGCGGCGCTTTCGCCGGGTCATGCTCCCTCTCGCCGATGACAGCCGAGGTCGCCCGCCGCCCCGCCCCCTCCCGCCACTGGCTCACTTGCCCACTTGCGTGCGAACGAGTGACGCGGCGCGGCGCTACACCGACCGACCTCGCCTCTCGCTGCCACTCGATTCGGGGGATTTGTGAACAGGATGCGATCACCCTCGTGTTTCGCGATAGCTCATCTGGACGTCCAATTCCCGGAACTTTCTACATACATTTCTAACTTGGGTTTGTTTTTTTCTAGTGCCTCTAGCTTTCTCCGCACTTATTGCAAAAACTGTTGAAACTTCGTAACCAAGTTCATAAAACTATTTTCAGCATATTTTGTCTAATAAACTCCTTGGATATTCCGAATGGCCGAGCCGCAATTAGCACTCAAAAGTTCGTTTCAAAAAATAAATACTTTCAATGAAAAATTTGTATTGCAGAAACACATAAACACTCCAGAAACATGTAAATTGTCTATTATTTACAAAAGAAATGAATAAATTTTTTTCAGCGAGAAAAATTAACACAGAAATAAACTAGTGATGCTAAAACAGCGCGAACTTTCTCGCCTTTACTAAAGGTAATATTTATCTACGACCATTTTATAATATACGTATTTCTGAGGAATATGTTTTAATCGACGAATGACATCCATAACACTCCCCGCGTATTCCAGTTCGGAATCCACGGCCTCTCCAACAATCAAGAATCCTAGAATCTTCGCAATCGACAGGCAGAATTGCATTCTCTTTGCAATTCACGCTTCTGACAAGTGAATGATTTCACAGTTTCATGCACTTACATTGTTGTATCTTATTTCTCGTTATATTTATCATTGCTCATTCAACAGAAAATTAATCTTGAATACAGCGACAGCGACAATGAAATTTGTAGAACTCCTCACATTAGTACACCTCCTGAAATTTATGAAATCGCGAATTCGACAACTCTACAATTATTGCCAGAAAAAAAATCAAGGAAAAATGATTATGAACAACCATGAACAAAGTTTATGGAATAAAGAAAAAGTAATTGGGTGAATTCTTTTAGCGAGACGTTTTTTGGCTTACTTTACAAAACTTTCTGAACATTATAAACCTTCTAGTTTATGAAAGACCTACTCAATGTTAAGAACATTATACATATACAATGAAGTAAAACTAGAAGGTTACTCTTAATGCTTTTATTTGAGTTTCAAATAAAACAAAGTCAGTTTATACTCTATTCTGAATATTTCAAGATCGTAGAGAAAATATAGTCTTCTACTAGCGCATAATGGCTATTATTCGCTCGTCGAAGAATATACCACAATTTCTCACCGAATTAACACATGTCATAATTTTTGGTAAAGTGCATTGCAAATTCTACAACATTTAGTGCAAAAACTAAATATTTTTAAGCAAATATCAACACAAATTTGCCAAATTTGCCTGTTTCATACAGATAAATCATGTCACAACAATTAGACGTAAGTCACAGAAATTTACGAGTCCCGACCCGGAATGCCATTGTTGCAATCCAACTGACATTCTCTGAAGCAGTTTTTATTTGAATATTATATACATAAAATCAATTAATTACTTATGGGTTTTATACATCAAACTATTTGGAAAAGTCATATTTGGGCTTAATAATGTACTCAACTTTTAATTGCTAGCAAATAGCGTTGTTTAATGATATATCATCCAATAGCACTCTTAGTTATTAACGTCATTACGTATAGTTGATGAAACCTGCTATCAGTGCTATCGATCAAGTGTCGAAAACACTTTATGGAATAACACTTTCTTATAAAAAATTGATATAAAAAAGAAAATCTTGATTAATAGTGCGTATACGCCATTCTTTGCTAAACATCATTAGAAATATTTTGAAGAAAAATAAAGAGAACGATAAAAACGGCGTTTAATTGTAAAGTCAAATTTATAAATGGGTCTGATGATCCAGATCAAAGGGTTCAAAATTTTAAGAGGAACATTGTGCAATAGAGAATGATACTATTTCTAAACATTTTATAATATTGATAGGCGTACTTTTATTTTTGCTTTACGAACCAGCAATTATAATTTCTTTTAAAATTTAATTACAATGTATCAATAATATCACAGAATTATACTATGAAATTTTCAAAAGCGGTCCCCCAGTGAACCCTGCGATGTTTACTGTATTTGATTCAATATGAACAAATGGTTTTGAATTTTTGATAATTCCTTGAAGACAATCAATATACTACAACAATAATTATATTACACATCTCTAAATTAACGACATGTGAAAGACAAACTAAACCTCATAAGAGCCATTGGTTTGGTGTTGCCAGATAGCTGGTCATGCTGAACGACATAAATGAGTAGAAGCTGAGGAGAGAGCAAGACCCAGCGCATGTCGGAACGGCGGGCGTGTGCTTCTTAGGGTAATTTCAGCCAGAAGTGAATGCGGCTACAGTCTGACCATTAATTGATTTATTGGCAGAGAGTCCTTTCACATCTCGAGTGTCTCAAGCAATTAATGGC
>BOPP01000159.1:2755692-2789409 GCA_017312745.1 Gryllus bimaculatus | reverse complement strand
GCGCGTCGCACACGCGAAACGCTCGCCCCTGTGCAGGCACGTGTGGCTACTCTCTTAATTTTCGTCATTCTCACGTTCCAATCTGATGTGCTGCTGCGCGCTATCAGATGCGTTTATCGTAATGTCCATTCCTCAGTTTCCTGTCGAGATCGGCCAGCCGTTTACGGCCACTTTTCCAGCAGCTGAGACGCAGCAGGGAAGGGGAGATAAAAGTAAGTTTCAGAGAAAAATAATAACACCGTGTCCAATGGGAGAGGCAATAAGCCTGGCGCTCTGCATTCACATTTTTGTATGGATGTCTAGACTTACATGGATGCGCTATTAAACTGCTTTCAGTGAATTTACGGACTTTCATTAACATTCGTAGAAATTAGATTTTGTTCAATGTCTTCTCAGACAACGATTGAAAGCAATGTGTGAAAAGCATACAATAGCTAATTTCACTAATTGGAGGACGTGGCGTGCGTCTCCGTGGCATACGCACAGGTTGGCGCGTTTATCACGGCAAGGCTTCCTACAGCCGACGATAAACCAGGCGACGAACGTGTGAAGGTTTACTAGTATGTTTTCAAGCAAGGTCACGCATATCTTCCAGTCGTCAAATCAACAACGCTTCCCTTCACGTTGGAAGTTTAAGTTCTGCACTTACATATACCAATCCAGAATGTTATTGCATTCGTTTAGTACGTCGGATCAAATTATCAGACAGCAGAATATTATACGTAATATAAATAATACGCAATATAAATAATATTTGTTACAAGAGTAGTAGCGTTGTCAATTTACTAACTATAGAAACTAAATCATGCAAGAAGGATACTAATTAAGGAAATCATTCATTGTATTCGATCTTCAGAAACAAATATGGGCTATAATTACAGCAACGAATACTCGTATACCTCAGCACCAACAATTATTACTTCCGCAACTAATTTACGGCAATAATTCTAAAATACACCTTTTTAAAATATAAACATAAGTTTCTTATTGTAGTTTCATCCTCACGGATTGTTAACGGTCATATATAATCAAATTTGCTTTACCAGTATCATAAGAATTATGATATATTGTAGATGGAGATTTGGGAGATTGCTGAATGGATAATTTTTGAGATTTGATAATATTGCCTCTGCCTCTCCACACTAGCACAAACTTCCAAAATAAGAATATCTTAAGCAGAATTTAATTCCCTTCCACACCACGAAAACCGTAATATTTTCAATGTTAAATTAAAAGTGTGATCAGAATGAATAAAAATGTTTAAAAAATTGTCTTGCTCGAAAACAAATGCTTTCTTAGTACTCAAATTCTTGTGGTCTAATATAGGTGTACTATACGTTCGTAAAAGTCAGTAGTATACGAAAGTACACATCAAATCCAAAATATTATGGAAAAAATAAAATATGATCGACCATGATATGCATTTTTCGCAGTTTCCTAGCATCTTTAAAAATGAGCAATACTTTTCAGTCATCCTGTTGAGTTTCCATCCTTCGTTTACAGATTGTTTCAGCTTATCGCATCATTTTACAGCTGAATGGCTAGTCGAATGGCAAACCTTCGCAAAGTGTATTTATTCAAGGTGTTGCTCACAAATAATTTTCAGAGTTGGAAATATTCTTCGCACTATGCTGCTCACACGTGTTGCATTGTGGACCTTGGATCGTGGACCATATCAATTGTAAATTATTTAGGTGTGTTGCTTGATAATAAATTAACAATGAAACCTCATATTAATGCAATAGCCAACAAAGTACAAGAATAACAAAACACTTCCTTCTAATTACCGCAAGAACTTCATTGAAAGTTGAGTGTCATTCTATAAATCTTAATTCTACCAACAATGACTAAAGCATGTCTAGTTTAGCATCTCTCTTAGAAAGTTAAGTCATTCAAAACAATTTTTTAAGAAGAACTTTAAATACCCCTTGGTTCATTGTAAACATCCAATTTACAGAGAATTACAAGTGCAACCACATAATACGAATAGCTCATAATTCAATTAAGACCTTAACCCTTCCTCATGCTTCTTAATCTGCAGTGTAGGTCGCAATGCTGCATTCACGTATAAAATCCAGATATGCCATGATCGATTCAAACCACCATAATTCCCCAAAACTGACAAAAGAAAAGAATGAAAACTGAAACGTCTTTCAACCTTGCTTCAGTTCATGAAGCCCAAGTTAGAGTACGTTCTTCCGAATAGTAAAAATTGCTGCTTTTGGATAACCCTTCCCAAAAAGCCACACATGTGTATTGTATTATTTACCTCCTCAAAGGACAAAGTTTGTCGAACGTGAAGAAATAAATTACAAAACAATATGAATGGCGTTAACAACTCATTTTCTTTTTATTTATTAATTTTCGAAACATAGTTAATTGTGATTATTGACATTAGAAGTGCTCCAAAAATATTTTAAAACGTGTAATTAAAAAGAATAAGACATTTTTGCAAAATGTCCGCTTACAACTCGTTTTAAACAGCATAATTTCGCAATGCATAAATTGATATATAGTTATATTTGATTATGATTTTGTCCCATAAAAGTATTCTAATTAATTATGAAACTCAATTAAATTACGAACAAACACCAGAAGTGAAAGAAACAAATTTATTTGTTGTAAAAACAAAGGCACTAAGGAAAAAAAACATTTTATAGTATATTTTCTCAATGTTCAAAATTTTTATATCTTCGAAAATAACGCTAAAATAAACAATGTTCTTCAGTGCAGAGTATTCCCCTCTTAGATATAAACACATCATTCTTACATTTTCAAATTGCAAGATGATCGGTTGGTAAGGTCACTATAAAGATAAAGGAAAGGAAAGTTGAATCTCACGAAATGACACTCATGAATAAACCATGATTCGCACCTGTGTTGCCAAATACTGAAATGAAATTTACATTCCCATGTGCCTCAAATGTTTAACATTAAAATTATTATAATTCAGATTTTTAACAAGAAAAATATTTTAACATTACTTAACGGAAAGGAGCCATAATCAAACGTTAGAAGATTTGTAATAAAAGGTTGCTTCGAAAAACTTACTTATCAACGTTTTGAAATTACGTTAGCCAACTGTTCTCCACTAAAGTATAGGTTAAGACAACTAGTGATCGAATTCTTATATTTATATTCAGCCGCTGTGAGTCCAGAAAAGTGCAATTGGCGTCGAAGCCGTTATGTCCCGGAGGTTTCTAGTAGGTCACCCATCCAGGAACCCCAATGTCTCGAATTCGTTTAATATTCGTGACGTCACATGGTTAACAAATTCCGCTAGCGACGCCTGTTTCGCGGTTGTGGCCTTCCAGTAGAACCACCCATCATTCCCTGGATGACCGAGGGGAAACCACGAAAATAACCCGGTCAAGATGTCCGGCACAGGGACTTAAGGCGGGTCTCCCATTCCAAGTCAGCGCGCTACTCCCTGAGCCACTCCGCTCGGTACGGGATGGAATATTTACAGGCAAATGTTACTCCCGTATTCTTTCATTAAAAGCCATTCATAAACCAATTAGCATAAACCACAGAACTAAAAAAAACGCCTCTAAACATCTCACTTTTTTAGCGGAGAACGCGCAAAATCCGCCGTGGAAACCGCCAGCGTGCCTCGGGCGAGGGGCGGGGGCGGCGGCGCGGGGTGGCGTGACGGAGCGCGTGGGCGGTGAGCGGGGTTAAACGCAGGCTGCCGGCGCCGCCGTCGCGCACCGCCGTCTCCCAATTAGAGTGCCGTCCCTCCCCCCCTCCACGCCCCCGCAACGCTAGGCCTCGTGGCCGAGCACGCGCCGCCGGTATGAGCCGCGCTCGAAATTTTCCAGTCACAGTGACTGAACTCGGCGGTCTTCCAAATTAAAAACGGCAAATTCTTCCAAATCGGCGTAAATATGTATTTAATTAGTTTTAAAGGACGAACTACGAACTTTTCGAAATCATGCAATCCCAGTAATAAGCGTTTTGTTCTTAAATCACCGAATCTGAAGTCCATTTAACTTCATCACATAATCATAAAACACGTCTCTGCTTGGACCTGGTGCCAACGATATAGGCAATCTGCCATACAACAACGTGATGAGTGTTCTCTCGTCAGAGGCTAATGACATCTCTGTGATTTACAATAATTATAATTGATCAATTATTGATCTGAACTAGAAAATCTGAAGTGATAAAGTTAAATGGTTGCGTGACTCTGATTCGGTTTCAGCGACCCCAAAAAACATAGGTAACAATTGTCAGACCCTCAGTTAGGAATATCTTTCATTTTTTATATATTTTGGAGTTATGTCAAAAACCTGGTCAACCATCCCTCCCCCTCAAAAAAAAAAGAAAAAAAAAAAACTATCAACGAAGACAGCTGCTATTCATGCTGCGCGTGAGCTTATTGAAGGCCATCGCCCCATTGCTGTTGTCCATATTGCACCAGAGGTGGGTGTACGCGTCTATATCAATGTATCGGACGGTGGCTACCGGCGACTGGATCGAAATACCGTCACCGCTTCGCGATATCATTCTGCGTGACAACACACGGTCGCATACACTAGCTCTAAGCCGTGATAAATTCATGAAATTACCCGGGCTACTTCTAAAACACTGTAGAATTCGGACTTGTTCTAAAGTGACTACCGTATGTTTGATCAACTAAAGGATGCCTTAGACAAAACTTTTGTACACGACGCTGCTGTCGAACTACTTGCGCCATTTGCTACTACAGCAGTAGTCTTTTTTCCATGAAGAAATCAGAAGTTTTCCTATGCGATGGTGTATTTCTGTCATGTGTTTCTGCTGAAGGAAAACAAGATGAAAAATATGGGACCCTGTTTGCCTTTTTTTATATAACCAACAACGCTTAGTTACAAAATCCCGGTTTATATTTGAATGACCTAAGTATTTTCAACGTGTTTGGATGCTCATTCAATTTTATTCTGCTAACATTTTAATTCAATCCCAAAGCGCAATTAGACTGAGTAATTGTCAAATTTGATCGATTTGCGATTCCGGAAGCGGCTACGGCTAAGGTCATAACTCCCATATGAGTAGTGCATGTATTTTCTAGGGAGGTTGCGGACATCTTCCCCCGCTGGATGGAGAGATCCGAGCAGGGTTTCCCTCAACCAGGTATCTCCCGCCAGCAGGGCACCGCCACAGCAGGAAAAAGCTCTAAGTTGTCGACCGGTCACCCGGCATGTGTGGTAGTATAGTGCATGTTAGTGTAAGTGTGTGTAAGGATAGGAGAAGGAAGAGGAAGGAAAGATCACACGCGGTCCGTTTGTTAGAGTACTGCTCCAGCATTCTCCTGGCATTGATCGGAGAAACCGCGGAAAACTACCGAACAGAGCAGCCGGCTACTACAATTCTCCTCCAGACAGCGGCTGAATCCGACCCAGCTGACAAGCTAGTGTCGAAAATCCTGCCACCGTCAGGGCTCAAACCCTAAGACTTCATGGTCAGAGGCATTGTACTAATATGCGTTGATGGCCTGAGCCACCTCTCCTGGTGGTGCTGGGTAGAGAACAGGATTCTGTGGCGCTGGTGGCGTTTCAGGTGATGTTCATAGTTGTACAAAATGGGGAGACGAAAAAACGAAAGGACGAAAAAGGAACGAAGACGAAAAAAGACCGAAGAACGAAAAAAGACGAAAGGAACGAAAAAAACGAAGACGAAAAAGACGAAGACAAAAAAGACGAAGACAAAAAGACGAAGACGAAAAGACGAAACGAAAAAGACGAAGACGAAAAAGACAAACAAAAAGACCGAAACGAAAAAGACGAAGACGAAAAAGACAGACGAAAACCGAAGACGAAAAAAAACGAAAACGAAAAAAACGAAAGACAAAAAACGAAACGAAAAAAAACGAAGACGAAAAAAAACGAAACGAAAAAGACGAAGACGAAAAGACCGAAGACGAAAAAAAACGAAGACGAAAAAAGACGAAGACGAAAAAGACGCAAGACAAAAAAGACGAAACGAAAAAAGGACGAAACGGGAAAAAAGGAACGAAGACCAAAATGAGCGAAGACGAAAAACGAAGACCGAAAAAAAGAACGAAGACGAAAAAGACGAAGACGAAAAAGACAAGGGAGAAAAAGACGAAGAGAAAAACACGAAGGAGAAAAAGACGAAGTTAGAAAAAGGACGAAGAGAAATAAGACGAAGGAGAAAAATATGAAAAGGAGAAAAAGACGAAGGAGAAAAAGACGAAAAAGGCGAAAAGGCGGAGAAGACGACAAGACGACGAAGAAGACGACGACGACGACACGGACGACGAAGACGACGACGACGACGAAGAACGGAGACGGACGACGGAAGACGACGGACACGACACGACCGACGACGACGACGAAAGACGACGCGACGGACCACGACGACGACGACAATACGACGAAGACGACGACACGAAACGACGAAGACGACCGACACGAAACGACGGACGAGAAGAAAGAAGACGACGACGACGAAGAAAAGGACGACGAAAAGCAACGACGACGACGAACAAGACGACGAAGAAGAAGAACGACGACGAAAGAAGAGACGACGACGAACAAGACGACGAAGAAACACGACCGACGAAGAAGAAGACGACGACGACGACCCGAAGAAGAAGAAGGACGCCCGGGGAAAAAAAAGCAACCCGGACGACGACGAACAAACGACGAAGAAGAAGACGCACGAAAAACGACGACACGAAAGAAGACACGACGGCGAAGGAAACGACGACGGCGAAAGAAGACGACGGACGGCGAAAGACGACGAACGGCGAAGAAGACGAACGACGCGAAGAAGACGACGACGGCCGAAGAAGACGACGACGAAGAAGGAAGACGACACGACACGAAGACGACGACGAAGAAGAAGACGACGACGAGAAGAAGACGAACGACCATAGAAGAAGACGACTACGAAGAAGAAGACTGGACGACAAGAAGACACGACGACGAAGAAGACACACGACGACGAAAAGAAGAACACGACGACGACGCAAGAAGAAGAGACGACGACGACGAAAAGAAGACGGACGACACGACGACGAAGGAAAGACGACACGACGACGAAGAAAGACGACGACACGACGACGGAAGAAGACACGACGACACGACGTAAGAAAGACAACGACGACGGACGACGACGAACGACGACGACGACAAGAAGACGACGACGACGAACGACCGAAGAGACGACGACGACGACGAAGAAGACACGACGGACGACGAAAAACACGAAGACGACGAAGAAGACCGACGACACGACGACGGAAAAGACGACGACGACGAAGAAGAAGACGACGACACGACGAAGAAGACGACGACGGACGAACAAGAGAGAATACGACGAACTCGACGGACACGAAGAAGACACCGACGACGACGACACGACGACACCGACGACGAAGAAAGACGACACGACGGCGACGACGAAGGAAGACGACGACGACACGAAAAAACTGACGACGACACGAAAAGACGGCACGACGACGAAGAAGACGACGACGACGACAAGAAGACACGACGACGGACGAAGAATACGACGACGACGAAGTAAGACACGACGACACGGAAGAAGACGAACCGACGACGAAGAGACGACACGACGACGAAGGAAAAGACGACGACGACGACGACGAAGAAGACAACACGACGACGACGAAAAGACGACGAACGGACGACGACGACGAAGAAGACCGACGACACCGACAAGAAACGACGACGACGACGACCGAAGAAGACGACGACGACCGACGACGAACGACGACGTACGACGACGACGAAAAACGACACACGACGACGAAGAAGACCGACGACACGACACGAAGAAGGACGACGACGACGACGACGAAGAAGACGACGACGACACGACGAAGAAGACGACGACGACGACGACGAAAGACGACACAAACGACGAAAGGAAGACGACGACGACGACGAAAGAAACGGACGGACACGACGAAGAAGACGACGACGACGACGAGAAGACGAGACGACGACGAAGAAGACGACGACGACGACGAAGAAGACACGACGACGACGAAGAAGACGACGACGACACGAAGAAGACGACGACGACGAAGAAGACGACGACACGAGGAAGACGACGACGACGAAGGACGACACGACGACGAAGAAGACGACGACGCGGAAGAAACGACGCGACGACGAAGAAGACGACCACGACGAAAAAGACGACGACGACGAAGAAGACGACGACGAGGAAAAGACGACGACGACGAAGAAACGACGACGGCGAAGAAGACGACGACGACGAGAAGGACGAACGACGACGAAGAAACGACGACGACGAAGAAGACGACACGACGAAAAGACGACGACGACGAAGAAGACGACGACGGACAAGAAGACGACACGACGAAGAAGAAAAGACGACGAAGAAGACGACGAAGAGACGACGAAGAAGACGAAGAGAAGAGACGAAGAAGAAGACGCGAAGAGAAACCAAGAAGAAGACGAAGAAAAACGAAGAAAAACGAGAAAAGACGAAGAAGAAGACGAAAGAAGACGAAGAAGAAGACGAAGAAGAAGACAGAAAAGACGAAGAAAGAAGACGAAGAATAAGACGAAAGAAGAAGAACGAAAGAAGCGAAGAAGAAGAAGACGAAGAAGAGACGAAGAAGAAACGAAGGAAGACGAAGAAGAAGACCAAGAAGAAGACGAAAGAAGGACGAAGATAGAAACCGAAGAAGAAGACGAAAAGAAAGACGAAGAAGAAAGACGACGAAGAAAACGACGAAGAAGACACGACGACGACGACGAAGAAGACGACGAGCGACGACAAGAAGACGACGACGACACGAAGAAGACGACGACGACGGACGAAGAAGACGACGAAACGACGACGAAGAGACGACGACGACACGAAGAAGACGACACGACAAAAAGAAAGACGACGACGACGAAGAAGAGACGACGACGAAGAGACGACGACGGACGAAGAAGACGACGACGACGACGAAAAACGGACGGACGACGAAGAAGACGACGACGACGAAGCAAGACGGACGACGGACGAAAAAGACGACGACCGACGACGAAACGACACGACGAAGAAGACGAGCACACGAAAAGACGACACGACGAAGAACGACGACGACGAAGAAGACGACGACGACGAGAAGACGACGACACGAAGAAACGACGACACGAAGAGACGCGACACGAAAAGACGGACGACGGACGAAGAAGACGGACGACACGAAGAAACGACGACACGAAGAACGACGACACGAAGTAGACCCGACGCGACGAAAGAAGACGGGCACGAAGAAGAGACACGACGAAGAAGACGACGACGCGAAAAGACGACTACGACGAAGAAGAAGACGAAAGAAGACGAAGAAGAAGACGAAGAGAAGACGACGAACGAAGACGACGAAGAAGACGAAGGAAGAAACGAAGAGAGAAGACCGAAGAAGAAGACGGAAGAAGAAGACGAAGAAGAGACGAAGAAGAAGACAAGAAGAAAGACGAAAAGAAGACGAAGAAGAAGACGAAGAAAAGACAGAGAAGACGAAGAAGCGAAAAGAAGACGAAAGAAGAACGAGAAGAAACGAGAAAAACGAAGAAGAAGACGAGAAGAATATACGAAGGGAAAGACGAAGAAGAATGACGAGAAGAAGACGATGAAGAAGACGAAGAAGAAGACGGAAGAAGAAGACGAAGAAGACGAAGAAGGAAGACGAAGAAACGAAAAAGGACGAAGAAGACGAAAAGACAAGAAAGACGAAGAACAAAGACGAGAAGACGAAGAAGACGGAGAAGACGAGCAAGAAAGACGAAGACGAAGAAGACAGAAGACAGAAGAACGAAGAACCGTTCACGGCTGACTAATTAATATCGTAGCAAAAAGTGCATTCAGGTCCGCGACGGGGAAGTGCGGGGGAGGGGGTCAGAACAAGTTAACCCATGCCAAGGTGAAGCACGACGGAGCTGGGCAAGACGAGGAGGCAAAGGGTAGAGATGGAAGGGTTGGATCAAAGAGTGTAATTGGATGCGGTAGAGTAGGAATAATTCAGAGAGAGAATTCATTTCATTCCTTTTCCTCAAGATTGCGATAAAATACTCAGGCAACGCGAAGTATTCCAGCAAATCTCTGTTATACTAAATCCAAACACTGGGAATCTTATACCACGATCAAAGAATTGATTTGATATACTGATAATGAGTCTTCAAGAAATTAACTTAAGAAATCTTGGCCTAAAAAAGTATGTCTATGAATACCACCTTAAAAACCTTTGCGTGAGTGAAAAAGAAAGAAATTTCGAAGTCAAATATTTTGAACCTGATTGAGTCTATATATAATCACAAATTGCCATAAAAAATATTTTAAGTTACTGTTTTACAACGCAGCATGTGAATCGACAATATTTAGTGGCGGGAGGACTCTTCCAGGGAGACTTATCGCCGTATGTTACAGCTCTGAAAAGCAGTAACGCACTGAATATGATAATTCAATCGGAACGCATAGTATGAAAATAAGCCGAGTAACATTTTCAAATATTTGTATTAGACAGTGAAAATCGAAACAGTTTCATTGTTGCTGTTTCTTCATGATTTCCTTCGTATCTAAAGATACCCTAGGGACCTCTCATTTGGCTGAAAGGCAGCATAATTTTCTTTTAATTTCTGTGCAAATTAGTAATGTAGTAAATGAGATATTCTTGTTCAGAACATGGACTTTGGCCTCACTTCCTGAAAAAGCTTGGCAAACTGATTTTTATCGTTGGCCACACTGAAAAAGTAGCTGTCAATAAACCTTTGCGTTTCTTTTAATGAAATTATTGTAAGAATAAATGTATTATAACATATTTGAGATGCTGTCTTAAACCTCAAACATTTTTTTCACTCGCAAACTACTTTTCATATCTATCACATTGAATTATGAATAACACATTCAATTATTTGCATTTGTCAGTGAAAATCGTGTTTCATTGTTGTTGTTTCTTCTTGAGATCCTTCGTATCTAAAGAAACCGTAGGGACTTGTCATTTGGCTGAAAGGCACCGTAATTTTCTCTTAATTTCTGTGCGCATTGCAAATTAGTAATGTAGTAAATGGGATATTCTTGTTTAGAAGATGGACTTTGGCCTCACTTCCTGAAAAAGCTTGGCAAACTGATTTTTATCGTTGGACACGCTCAAAAAGTAGCTGTCAATAAACCTTTGCGTTTCTTTTAATGAAATTAGAAGACATTTATTCTTACAATAACTTTCTTTAGATCCCATCTCAAACCCCAACATTTTTTTTACTTACAAACTACTTTTTTTATCGATTACATTGAGCTATGAATAATATTCTTGCGAAAACGCTGCATTTTCAAGATTTGAGTGTTCATCACTTTCGTGCGAGATTCCTCCCCCTGAATATGAATCTGGGCAGCCAATGGAAAGTCCTTGACAGCCAAGACGTCGATTTAACGCTTGGAATGATGCACGAGCAAAGCGTTTAAATGCAAAATAGCCACACTCACTGAATGCAGAATTTGCAGATTTGTTATCAACATGTGAAGAGATATGTGAACGCGGTTGTGAGGGATATGATAATTATGTACTCTGCCATTCAAAACAGAAAGTGAGGTCTATAGACGGTTGGTGGACGCAGCAACAATCGAAGTGAAAAAAGCTTAAAACACTTTTCAAATTATGATTGGGCGTTAGCACAGCAATTCAGAATTCATGCAATTTAACTCATCAACGTATAATGAAAAACTGAAATTAGTAAAGAAAGTATACAGCATAAAAGAATGCGCAAGTATTTTCACTGCAGTTCAGCAGAATGAGATTCATTCGGAATTCACATTTAACTTGAAACGCAAAGAATTGTGAAAATATATTGAAGCAAAAAGAAAGCATCTGCCAATTTGAAAATTTTCAAACGAAGTGAAATTCATTTTGATCGTACAATTAAAAGGAACACAATTTAATGAAATATAATATATAATGATATATCCTTTCTCTGATATAATCAAGTTTAACATGTTCAATTTTCGTGAATAATTAGTCTTATATTTATCTCTAAAATATCTGCTAGGTCGATTTGGAGATTGTTACTTAAGATTTATGTTGTTTGTAGATACAGGAAGTAAAAAATACAAAAATAATTTTTACTTCAAGATTATACGTCTATATACATAAACAACAGGTTTTAGGGCTCGCCACATATGTCATAATATTCTTATTTTCAACAATAAACAATTGATCCATCATTAGAATGATGCACACATGCTCAAAATTGTTTTTATCTCTGTTTGAAAAGTAATTTTATTGAGAAATTTTAGTATGCAGTCGTTAATTTGTGAAAAACTGTTTCTTTGCATAAATTGTAAAAAAAAATGTGATCTTTACCACACAATCAGTAATTTCAACCATTCAATTTCCATGAGTTTCAAAATTCGTTTCAAGAGACTTTCAAGTTTCGTGATAAAATTCGAAATATAAACCTTTTTAACAACAATGACATAAGTTCTTGACGTTTATTACTGTCTTTATTTCTGTAAGTGACAGATGGTTACTAACTGAATGAACTGTTCAGTATTTATTTATTTATTGTTCTCGATTTTCAAAATGAAATTATATATATTTTATTCATAAATTCACTCTACACTTATTCATAATTTTACTCATGAGTGAATGTGGCTGGCATAAGTATTCAACCAGTCACGAGCGCCTAAAAATGAAAGTTTATAGCCTGAAATATTTAGTTTATTAATTCAAAAACAGTTTCAAATGTACAAAATAATGTTAAAGAATACAATATTGTTAAGTTAAATGTTTGGAACGGAACAATGGGGGCGAAAAAAAGTGGTTCTATAAAAGTATTCCAACAAATAAAAACAACAACAAATAATTAATAAAAATATGAACCTAAATGGAGTTGATAAAATGGCTATTTAGTTGCAGTAACACATTTCAAGTGATTTTGGATCGAATATTCAAAATTTTATATTTCTCTTAAATATTTTTTTCTCATTCACTAGAAAGGTGATATATACTCTCTGAGCAAGGTCTTTCTTAAAATGTTGTTAATTTTTACTGAGCACTGCTACTACTGGATAAAATGCGCTGCTCGAGTTACAAAGATGACAGTAGCAGGGAAAGATGATCTATAGAAACGTGAGACGAGATAAAAGAACAACTCACTCCGAACTCAACGCGTGGGGCACCGTCTGATCAAGGCGAGTTGAGATCAAAACGTGATACGGGGCGGAAACTTCTTGTGCGAGATCCAACTGAGAAAGACCCGTCTTTTGTGCACACAATTCAAAGAACAATAAAGGGTTATTGAGTTTGATACAAGAAAAAAAGGACATAGCACGTCAATTGAATACCTACAAAGGAAATTTAAAGAAAGTTGTCTCGTAAACAAGATGTCTTTTTAAAAATTATAATTACAAGAGAATCATTTAGTAAATTGTAATACTTCATGCAGTAGATCTTATGGCATGACATCCCTTCTGCAGGTGTGAATTGAATTTATCCAATGGATTCTCTAGATGAATACACTCTCTTTGATATTGTCAAAAAAAATTAATTGATTCGTTTCAGATTATAAATCTCAAACGTTCCTAATGAATGTTTCACAGAAATATCCTAAAATTACTCAATTTTTATCTTTTAAATTTCTTATTAAAATATACTACCTTCTCAAATTCTGATATACGGTCTGATGAAAGTTTTTTAAAAACCTATAACTCTTTACAGATGTTAAATTAGAGCAAAGTTTCTCAAATTATTGCTCTTTCTGTTACCACTTCCAAAAGGTGGACCTTTAAAATATCATATCTTTCAAATATTCCCTTTTCAATTATTATTAAATTTAAATATGAATTACAAATGATAACCAACATTTTATTATATAAATTAGTGAAAAGAAAAAATTACAAAGGTGAACATTTAGACATTTTTATTAATTAGGAATTAAAAAATATAGTTCCTTTTCATTTGCACTAACACTCCCATTTGTGCAAGTTCTTTGCATTCGCATCAAGAACGACGAAAAATAGTCCCAACGAAAAGGAAATTTCGATTAGTCAAAGGTCAATATGAAAATAATTAATAGACTTTAAATAAATCTAAGGTAAAAAGTCGATGTAAATTAATTTTTCCATGACAAGAATACTTATTTCTAAATTTTCCCGCGCCAAAACATTTGCACTCTTGACAAAATACTACCTTCCATTGTTGGCTATTGAAACATTCATCGGGCAGCAACAGCAACTGCCAGTCTTGAGGAGGGCTCCTTCGGGAGAAGGTGAGGGGCGGACGCTCGGACCTAAAATTAATTTTAGGTTACCAACTTCAAAATTCTTGGTGTTCAAAGCATAACATTCAAAATGGGTCTGGACCATTGGTAAGTTGAAAAAAAAGTATTATTTTTACAAAGATTGTAAAAAATCTTAATAACTTATTTCTGATCACCATTATTGTTGATTTTATTTACAATTACACGCATTCATATTAAGCAGTATTTTCAACTATAAATACAGCATTATTATTAATTATTATAATAATTATATAATTACAAAGAGTACACGTTATAGTTTAACTTATTTTAAAATACTATTCTTTTTACAGTCGAATGGGAATGTGCGGAGGTGTGGCGGATTTGCCGGCTTGTCGGGTAAGTAAATATTTATTTTTTTATCGACAGATCCTATGGTCATGATGTGTCAAGTTAAAACTAAGTAACCACTCATTGAACTTCTATATAAACTAATGTCAACAAAGAAAACTCTCGCAATTTCAGCACATTCTATTTGATTTAGTGGAAAAGGAAGGCCATATCTTTGTTAAATGTTTTAATATACGATATGGGATTCGTCCGTCAATTTAAAATTTACGTATATATGATTGAGTAACCAACTCAATCGTGTAAAACTGAAGAATTATTTTTTGAAAATATAATTAAATACTCACGAAAATCATTTGAAACAATTTACGCGTGGAGATGAAATTACTTGTTACTGATGTTTTCCCGTTGCGAAACACATTTTTGTCACAGATAAAGTTCCTGTTATTACTACGAAAATATATTGACTTATTTATTTGAAGCAAAATATGAACCAAAAGAATATTTTGTCAAACATTTTGTTACTTGTATGAAAATGATTAAATATTTAGTTTGAAAACTAGCAATTTTATTATGCGAGTGCTTCTTAGAAGTAAAATTCGAAAACTTCAAAGAAAGAATACTTCATTAACAAACGGATTACGTAACTAAAATTTCATCAATAAAAGGCTACTTCAAAATTCAAGCATCTTTCTTCAGATTTTTCTTTCGATGGAATTTCTGCAACGAATTACTCAATGTAGTTTGGGTACGATAATTATCATACTAACCTCATAAGGAGAGTAAAGAACAAGAGGTATTTGCGTCCAAAGAAACATAGCTCGGGAAAAATTGAAATACCCGGTGGTTCTTTTCACTTTTTGAAAATTTTACAAGGAATTTAAGTTAGTCAGGGCGTTTAATGAATTTCAGATATACATTTCCTTTTATAGATGTGAATGAATTAATTAACGCAATATAAATAAAATAGGACATTTAAGTCAATGGAAGTGAAAAATACTTGAAATTATTTTATTTGCAATAGAAATTGTCGAGAAACAAGTCAAAGCAAAGAAAACTACTGAAATTAATAATGTAATAATTATATAAGTCATTGCCAACAGTATTATTTATTAAAATAGCAGCTTTCGATGGCTTAGCCATCATCATCAGTTTTCTGCTGTATGGAAGCCACAAAAACTGATGATGATGGCTAAGCCATCGAAAGTTGCCATTTTTGTAAATAATACTGTTGTTGGCAATGACGACTAATATAATTATTTCACTGGAAATGCCAACGAAAACACACCACAATACCAATATACTGAATTTAGTTTTATTGAAGTTAGTGAAATGTGAATTACAGATTTTACTACATGTGAAGTAGTAGACTCTGTAGTGTGATGTAGGTAACTATTAAAAACGGACTACTATTAAGGAATATTTTCAATATCCGTCACGAAGTTCAGGGATAAAGGTAAAAAAATATGTTTTTATTAATAAACGTAGTTAAAGCTGAGTTATTAAAATGCAAATATTGCCGTAGATGTCACCTTACCATAGATTTTTATTTCATTTTCTTCAACTTTGACCCAATATTTTGTAAGTAGATTTCACAAATAATTTATTACAATTATCAAACACTGTTAATATGAATTATCGGTTATGTCTCAACGGTTTGAATATTTTCATTAAATATTTTCAAAAATTGGTGCACGCCACTTCTGAAAAACTGGGCTAATAATTTCATTTTGACATAACTAAAATCTCTTATCTTTAAAAACTATTTTCAAATTTATGTGAGAAGACGTTTCTTTAAAATACGAAGAAAATTGTAACCATCACTTAGGAGATAATCAAGCCATTATAATACTGAGCCTTTAGTGAGAACATTCAAATCGTCTTATTTGTCGTTTTTTTGCTAAGAATGAATGTACTTACATATCTTAAGAAACTTTATTAATTCAAATTGAAATATAGGATTTTTCTAGTTAAGAATAGTGAAGAGCTAACTAGAATGTAGTGGTCTTACGTGTGTAATGTTCTGCGTAACAAAAATCCATTTTTGGCACATTCTATTTATATAAAATGGTGTCACCAACTTCAGTTCGCAAATTGCAAATGCCAAAGTTGTAAATTTTACCTGAAATGATTAATGAAATATCTATACAGAATTAAAATTTATTTCATACGTGTTATTTCAATTGAAATGAAGTTACAATTACATCCTATTGATGATTTATTTACTTTTCATCTGACTATTTTCTAGTTACATTTTTGTATTGATTGAATTTAAGTATTTGATACAATGTAACTTTGATGTCACCAATGACAAATACGTCCCTATGTCTCCTTTTAGTACTGACTCACTGTATTTCCATCAAGTCTCACACTGTAAGCTGATATACTACTCGAAAATGGTGGAAGTCTGTATATTTTATAGTTAACATCTTTAGTTTTTTCGACACCTAAATATTTAACCATTATTCATAACGCCATCATAGTTCAATTAAATTTAAAAGACGTCTTGGATACAACTACACGATGCTTCATGAGATGCTCTTTGTTATTCTCGCAAAATATACCCATTGCGCCTGAATATCACTGTGTTGTAACTGTTGTGCTGGGTTCTGCTGGCCGAGCAGCTGTGAAGCAGACTGCACTGTTCTGCCCTGCGCTGAGCGTCTCATCCGACTTTCTGTTGCTTCTCCGGCGAGTTCTCGACCAATCGGCATCAAGATGTCTCAGGTACCCCACACTGCGCTTGTCACAATTGAAAGAACACCCCAAGTTCCCTCCGACTAATGAAGACACAGATAAAACAACCCATGCGCGTCAATCCAAGCGTGCTCGTTCAATCTAATCACATGATCTAGAAATACCTAGAGGGCAAAATAACTTTTAAATGTAGTCGTTACATGGTTCCTTAACGTAGCGTAAACAGGAATGCGAACTAATGATTTCATTACTAGTTTCTTTACTTTAAGAGTACATAATTTTTGTTTAGAACAGCCTTTTAAATGTTAATGTAGGATGATTTGGAACTCAGTAATATCTAAATATCGCTTCATTAAATCATTAGGTAGTTTTCTAATCACCTACCATTAGGCTTATAAAGAAATCGAGTGTAATAATAACAATTATTCCGAGAGACCATTGTCAATCTAGTCGATCCCGTATTTCATTCGGCGAGAATACCCTAAAAAGATTATTCTGACTTGAAGTCTTTAATGCAATATGTCAGTATCTTAATCTAAAATTATTAGTTGTAAAAATTGGAGCGAGATCACTCTAAATTTTACGTGATGTAGTCTGTACTTAAAGAGGACCGAAATTTTGTATAGGCACGCCCAAAAGAAATCTGAAGTTCGTAATCACATTAATGTTTATTACTATTCATGTCTCATGAAAGATACAGATGTGTACAACTAGGGCAATTTAAAACATGAAAATTTTAAATTGATATACATATATTTTCATAGAAAGTTAGTTTCTGGCCGTTCAATTCATCAACGAAGAAAATAAATACATACAATAAATTCAATTCCAAGATTAACATTTGAAGATAAAACTATTTATGCATAACTAACAAAGAGAAGATCAGGCCTCTGAACTTCAATTTCATCTGCTGTATTTTGTCATTCATTTTCCAATGGGACATCAAATTCGCCAATTTATTAAAATATTACACATTTATTAAAGTAATATAACTTTAATTGTTCGATTATTTCTTAATCTGTGTAACGGAAGTTCATAAATACATTTGTAATCTAGAACACCAAAAGGACCCTTAGTAAGTCAGACATTTCAACTTCTATGTTACAAAAATAAAGAAGTAAGTAAATGATACAAGCTGCAAATTTTGATATTGCCATTATTAGTAATAATTATATTCTGAATTACTAATCGGGACGAACACTGAAAAAACAAACGAACAATATAAATTGTTCATATACTAGTGGACAAAAACAGAATTTTGAAATTTTAACTAGAAAAACCTACTTAAAAACCACTGTGGATCTCCCGTTCTTTTATTCATCTCCATGTAAATTATATTCTAGAAAAATATTCTTTACAAATATCTGCTACTCAGTTAAGCACATCCCCTTGACAATAGAGCGTATGTCATTCAGAAATAGATATTAAATTAATGAACTAGATTGTTTTCTCTGGACAAAATACTAACATTTAAATGAAAAAGCTATGAGGAATGACAGTTGCATTGTTTTACTTTTGCACTCTTCTGTACAAAAATAATGCTACGTTCGCTCCCTCCATTTTCTTTAAAAAGAGAGTTCAGAGGGGGGATGTAGCCTGAGCCCAGTGGTGGCGAATATTGGATGGTAGCTAAAGAGCTATGTGGAATTCAAGTACTGCCTGGAGAATCCAAGCGGCCATGAGCTCGGATAGGCAGTTTTCCGTGCTTTCCCCGTTAAACGTTACGAGAAAGTCGGGACAATACCCCAATGAACGGACCACGGATCGAGCAAAATTTTGCCTGCGTCATCCTTTACTCCATACCCCCCTCCCCATTTACACACACACGCGCACTTACATGCATACAATGCCGTTGTACAAGTTGAGGGCGTCGGGGTAGACGCGATTGAGGCGGTGCCCCGTTGGGGTATGTAGATGAAGGAAGAAAACCTGCAAGCCGATGTGTAGGACGTTCCAGCCGGGGGGGGGGGGGTGCACCGCACAAGGCCCACTCACTTGCGAGCGCGCGTGCGCAGTGCTGCTGTCGCACCACCAAGTGCCCGCGCCTCATCCCGAGGACGTTCTGCGACGACTACGATCGGTACGTGGAGGCGAAGAAGCGCGCCCTCTCGCAGCCCGACTGCCCCGAGCTGCACCGCGCCGCCATGCCCTGCTGCAAGTGCGAGTGCTGCTGCTACCCGTGCTACCCGGGCTATCCGGGCAGGGCGCGCTACTTCTTCCGGTAGGCCAGTCAAGACCACCGCCCTGCGCTCTCTCGCACTAGGGCAGACTCTAGACACACACCTCGACCTTTTCTCCGAGAATCAAACTTCTTGCGGCAAGTTAAAAATGCGGCATATTTCTTCGTTATTTAAAGAAGGATATCATATTACAGCATTTTGTAGAACATTGCGGTGTCACAAGGAATGAAAGAGACAAGAATATAATATCTTGTAAATAAATGACGCAGTTTTTTAGATATTTCGGTAGCGCCGCAGAATTTAATTTTGTCTTAATTCTGTCAGTACTGAAAAGTGATAAACAGTGTAACTCTTACGGGTTTTACGTGAGATTTTCCTTCAGGTCCATGTTACCACTGTACAAAGTTATTTCAGATACCAAAACACATAGGAAAGTTTTAAGGATATCTGAAAACGTTCTTCGAGTGGGAAAAAATGAACAGTTCACGAGTGAATTAGAAGAATTAGTTCAACAATCTAACAGATCAGAGTACTAATTAACTTGTTCTGATGAGCTTCGGTGGTGCACCATAACACCGAAATCTGGTGTTGCCTGAAAATTGCCCTTTATCCTCTCCACTTGTCAAATAAAATCATTCTGGTAATTATGAGATTTGTCATACCAGTAACTGATCTTTTAGGTAAGTGGAAATGCTAATGACGTACTACATAATTTAAAGATTTTCAAAAGAGAGCGCTTTTTGGTGAGGAAACCACGTCTTTTACATAACACAATAAAATAAAATAATTTTGCGTTGCCTTACCAGTAGTCTCTCTCTGTAGACTAACGTAAAAAGTTTCGTTGGAAATATGAGAAGTACTTTACATTACAATATTAATGTAGTATTCGGAAATAATGTGAAATTAAATACAAAAAAAATGAACATCGAAAGGTATTAATTGTGACATCTACGGCATGTATTGCGTTCCCTCGTAACTGAATAACTTATTTACCTAACGTTTGCATTTGGACGAAATACTTAACAGTAGTTAACTATTTCAATGCAATTCTTAATTTTTTTTTCAGTTTTGTACTTCCTGCTGCTATGAACGTGTTCTAATAGCATTTCGACATTTTATTTATTTGTTTAAAGAGGAGACTTCTTTTTAAGATTGTTATGTTCAATGTGTGAAATTAGGTATTCCGTACTTCCAACCCTTTGATTTTTATTCGTATGTTGTATTAAGTAGGAAATAATACGCGCACAAAGAAGATAGTTTTACATTTTTATATTATACAATTACTTTTACTGCATAATTTTTTAATAAAATTTGTGTAATGTGTGTGTTATCGACAAAATGAACCGAATAAACAGCCTATTTCAGCGGTTAATCGCAAAAGAAAACCAAACTATTGGTAAACTATGCAATTCACCGAATATTCGTAGATTTAGGCTCAATAAGAACTTCATCAAATTACATTAATTAACGTGACAAGAGCGGAAACAATTGAGCCGATAATTCAAAATTGATCATTACAGTAAATGATGCGCTGCATTAACATTAGTATAATGCTGTTGAATAAATAATCAGCGAATCAATTATAACCTAATAATATTTCAGAAGTAGCATGATTAATATTAAACACAATAACTTTTCGTATAACTATCGCAATGAAATGTGAATGGAAATACCTTTCAATTTCGTGGTTTTCCGGTTATCTTGTCACCACACGGAATGTAATGTATCTCTCACTTTTCAGTTTCTCTTGCAATATGATATTTTTTTGATCGTAATTTTATAGATATTTATGATTTGATCGTAATAGACACGATTAATTTGAGAACCGAAGCAATCGTGCTGTAAGTGCCCTAGCAGGCGCTGCATGTCGTGTTTGCCTTGCAGTTGACTCGTTGCGGAAGCACCGAGCTCATCGGCGGCCTGCTGTACACCATCTCCGACAAGACCCGTCGCAACGGCCTGGAAATGATCTGCAAGAGCAACCGCTGCGGTTGCCCGTGCCTGTCTAAGCGCTTCTGAGCCGAGCCGAGCCGAGCCGTCCGCCCCCGCGTCCGCGCGCGCGGCCGGGGGCGAGGGGGCGGTGGGCCCCCGGCCGGCGCCCGGCGCGGACGCCCAGCGTCCACCCGCTGGCCACCCGCACCGCGCCTCCTCCGGGCTCTCTGCCCGGCGCCCGCCCGCGCCACCGCGCCAGACCCGCTCCGCCTGGGTCCCCCGGCCTCGCTGGGGCTTAGCGGGGTCGTAGCGCTCCGGCCAACGACCGGAATGGTAAATTGCTTCTCCTTTGGTACTCGTCTTTTACATAAAATGTTTCAAGTATTGTTATACAATAAATGTCCAAAACGAAAAGTCTCTCTTCATTACAACAAAGCTTCAAGAAATCGCCAACTAACGCTGACTAATGTTCATGAAAAACATCAATGAAAAAGTTACAATCAATGTAGGGCCCAATGATTTCATATTTTAATGTAATTTAATCGTACAATTTACCAGCCCTGATGTGCCCTTTCAATTATTTCTTTAGACAATTTTATAACCATATAGGTGAATTATTAAGAAATAAGAACATGATGAAGGGACGAAGATACATTTTGTTGCAAACTACATTTCGTTATGAAATATTTGGCCCGAACAATTGTTGGACTGCTGGTAAACGACGCAGAGAAAAATCTTCTCTTCAGTTTTCATTTGTATCCTTCGTGAAAGTGAGAAAGGATGTAAATTCAATGTTTTCGTACTTTAGAAACAAGTAACAATTTAAGTTAAATGTAAAGCAGAACATTTAAAACTGACAGAGGCTTCAGCGGAAGAAATAATACATTTAAAAAGAAAATTAAAACATTAATGAATAACACAAAAAAAATATGTTGCCAATGAAATCTGTCTTTAGTGACCCATAGAATTAAATAAAATTGGGTCCATAACAGTAGTATTGTAATATTCACCACGTAGTCAAGATAAATATGAAAGTAAGAAATACGCCCTTTTCAATTCAAACGTTAATACCACATTGAAATTAACTTTATAATAAACTATTATTTAAAAATAACTGGAAGCCCCTTTCCAGATGTTTAGTTTGCTTCTGGATTTACCACCTCCACGTGTATGCATCAAATCTCTAGCTTCTCAGACCTTCACTTTTTATAGGGTTACTAGCTAAAGTACTCCGAGTTGCCGGGGTATTATTATAATCATTTATTAGACAGAAAGAGATACTCCATCTATTCTCGCCTTGCGTCGGAGAGTATTTCTATCTTTTCTATTGCATCCCCGCTCTGCTCCAACCCGCCTCGCTCCTCTGTCTTACTCCCATCTGGAAACATCCGGTTTTCCTCATTCACTCACTCAATATTTCTATCTTTTCCTATTTGGTATTCTGCCCCCAAACGTCACTCCCTTGCAACTAAAAATAAGCAACATATTTACTCGCGTATTCTTTTGTGTAATTTAATGTATTATCCAATACTTTCAATCAATTACCCATTGTAAAATTTACTTTTCATAGACACTTGAATGGGAAATAAAAAATATTCTAAAGACATGAAATTCTGTGCATTGTTGAAATCAATCGCGGATCACATTTGTCATTCTCTGGTGGCATGCAACTAAACAATTGCACAATGGTGCATTCCTGAATCTGTGATGTAAGGTGTACGTTTGTTTATCGTAGCTCTTGGCCGTTAAAGAAACCTAGCTCAAAAATTTAATCGGTATTGGTTGAGAGCATTCAGAGATCATCGCGCTGTAACTCAATTCACTTGCCTCTTTATATATTAGTACAGATTTATCATAATTAGTAACTGATTTTCATTCAGATGGTACACTTAGTGTGAAAATAGGCAAAATAATTAAGTCAAATTCGAAACTTTGTTTGTATTCGTATTTTTCCCGAGTCTCTGGGTATTACTCGCGCAACGTTTCTTGACCGATAACCAACGTCTCTCCTCCCTGGTACAATAAGCAGGTGAAGGTAAAAGTTCCCAGTGAGCACTGGTTACACCGAACACAACTTCCTTGGCCCGAAACAGAAACTATTTGCCGCTGACTGCGAGAACTCAGGTTTGTGTTGTTTTTCTTCTTGAGATAGGTATAAGTCCTTCACAGGAGACAACTCGAACTCTTGAAAAAAGAGAACTTGCAATAGCGGCGTATGCAAAATTGGTGAGGATGTTGCGAAGGTTTGCGAGTTGGAAAAAGGCACAAGATTATGATGCATTCTTTAAGTAATGCGTCTTGTTACACTAGATCAAGTATTTCAACGATAAAGAGAATAAACTGTATAAGAGCGTTTTCCACTGTGGATATATTTGTGATTTGTTCGATGATTTCCACAAATTCATTTTTCGTTGCCATTACTTATTATTTTTCAATTTTTAGAATTCATTAGATACACGGTGAAGATAATATTAATTCCTTAAACTCCCCAGATATGTCTTGTAAAAATGTAACATTCAAGAGACCAATTTATCATACTCAATGTAATTTTTTTTACATATCACCAACTCTGCTAAGATAGATTTACAGTATTCTTAGTTTTCAAAAAGGTCTCTGTAAGTTACTATTTAAACTTCTACAATAAGAAGATTCGTCCCTTCAGGCAAACGAAGTCAGAATGTTTACCAGATCACGAAATTTCTAGTCATGCATTGCATTGCATTGCATTGCAAGTTTGAAGATTATTTTCCAGATGTTGGCATTGGTTCAAAACCTCCAGAGGAAACCTTTTGTAACTACTACCCACAATCGACCTACATTTCTCCAACCTATCGGTCAAGGAAAGTTGCGCGGTTATTATGAGACTAAACCGTAGATCCCTCTCCAATGTCCGGATGCTGCATAATTTTCTTTCATTTCTCCGTTCATTTGAAAATTAGAATTCAGATGTCGCACGAATATGGTTTTTCAGTCTTTTCTTTTGGCACGCTTAGATTCAACCGGTCACAATTAACAGAAATTCGCTGCTCTAGCTTTGTGGCGGCCAAGTGTAATTAATATGATGCGATGGTGAAGAGAGATTCAACCTGTTTTCTATCAATCCCTCCCGGAATGACAAAGTTTTAAAACACGTTTAGTAGTATGCCACAGTGGCACATGAGCGCTATTGCCTTGGTGTAGTGCCGGATCTCGGATTCATTCGGTTAGAATTCATTTAGGAGAACTAATTCAAAATGCTGGCCAATTGTTCAATATTTTGCGTTAGGATTTTTCAAGGTACACTTTCTAAATGTATATCTTTAAAGGGAATATTCATACTAACACTAAAACAATGTACCAAAATGTGCATAAAATAGTGAAAAAAAGTGTGTCTTTCCTGAGAAAATTTTGACTCCTTGCAAGAAGCTTTCAAGCATACATTTGCAATAGTTTCAATGCTGATTTTTTATTTACCAATTGAACGACTAACCCACATTTTATAATTTGTTCTTCCATTGATAAACTGGTACTTGAGAATCCTCCATCTGAATAAGCATATTTCATACAAAGCAGTTGACAAATAGACTAAATATTAAGATATATTAACTGTTATCATATCATGGTTAAGTTTTTATCAGATTGCGCTGACTCACCGTTCGGATACATACGAGTGGGTGTGAGCAAACTATGCGATGCTACAAATTCTGCAAATTTACTTACCCATCTACCTACCGACCTTCAAGATAGAAAAAAGTTTTTTTACTTTACCTGTGGAAAAAAATTATTGTAACCAGATATCTACATTTCTTCCATGTATTTAGTCTAATTTTTGCTTGTCAAATATTATAGAGCTCCCTTTCCTATGTGTTTAAACAGGCAAAACGAATCTCGTAGCATGGAGACGAACCGTTGCCTAGTAGTATTTATCATATTCATTTATTTTAAATTTAACCAGTCAACAAGGGGGGCAGGGCCTTGTGCTGATCGCCTCTACTTCACAAATTTTTGGTTTTTCATCGCCCAAATTTTCAGTAAACATGCAAAAAATGCAGCAGCCGAATGCCGATCCAATCGGCGGATGTCGGGTTCCTTACGCATGGTGAGTTGCATCAACATTTAACGCGATGACGTACGCACGTATTCAAGGTACTAAATATATCTTGTTTGAAAATGCTTTTCATTGAACCACATTAAAGCTTTTTAAACCACGAAATCAATAATTGTTAAAACGATGTGTTAAAAAACAGTATCATGTGAATAAAATGTATTTTTTGTTATTACTAATACATGTTTTCACTTGTTTCAGCCCGATGGTGTCACCACAACTCCCACCAACGAGGGTAAGTACTTTGCTAAAATAAAACATTTTATTTAGCATGTACGAATTTTTATTTCTATTAGTACTAGTACAAAAACCAAAAATATTTCTCTATAGACATTATTGCGAGAAATCGTATTATAATAAGATATAATTTTCTGAAGCGAAGGCAGCTTTAAGAGCGATGACGGATACGTTTTCATACAATCAAATTATAACTATAAATGGTATAAAATACGACAAGTACAAGAAGCTCATCGACGAAATTACTGTTGTAGCTGACGAGAACTCGCAGTCGTGAAATCGTCGGTGGACGTCTGCTGTTCAACGTCTTGTCCAACCGCAGAAATGGGCTGCAAGATGATCTCATGCATAAATAATTCCAAGTTACTAGACAATTTTGTGTCATCCATTGCTAATAAATTTGAAATCAGTCTTTTATCACTTTACTACATGCTGTTTTATTTACAGAATAAACTCAGGCAAAAATGATAATGAAATAATTTTTCAAGTAACAACTAAAGTCGCAGAATTTGGTATCACTATCCAACAATTTCATTTTAAAATTTATTGTAAAAAGTCAAGGAAAATGGTAATATGAATTACATGTGTCAGTATGCTACACTCTCGAATATTTTGAATTTGAGTAGTGCATACAATTAAAGCTAAAGCGTTTCCACCCATTCTTACTTATCGGTGAGTCATAGATAATGTAATAAGGTTCACTTCTAAGTAATAGAGGACACAATTTGAAAACTAAGAATTTGACTCTTCAAACTTTTGGAACGTGGATCTAATGCCTTCTCGTGGTAATGATTTATTTTCCCGTATGTTTATTTAATTAAAAAGCTTAAACATCTTACAAATGTTGGCGTTGAAATAATGTAGCATAAATTATATTTGGGGGTTTGAATTTGCCATTTCGGGTGGAGTAATTTATAGCAGCCTACGTTTTGCCATTATCTTGGGGTCTCTACGGGAACACAATTGATGTTTGATTCGATCAAAATATATCAAATTGATCAAATATATATTAAGGAAGCAATGGAAATATTGTGGCCACTACTCGTGTTTCCCTATTTTTCTTCGATTTCCCTTAACTTCCCCCTATTTTCTTTCCCGATATTGCAGCACTTCTGGCACATATTCTCCTCTCGGCATACACTAACAAACTTACAAATATCGAGAGCTAGCGGAAGAGATGAAAATATGAAAGGTGAAAAGAAACATCCGTCCCCTGACAATTTGAACTATCGGAATAGTAACAAAATCCCTCATTAAATATCTACAAGAATTAAATATAATGCATTCACTGGGAACACTACAAAAAGCAGTTATTCTGAACACGACACACAGTGAGAAAAACTGTCAGTGTTGGAGGTCCTGCAACTAAATAAAGAACTTGATCGTTATTTGCTCATCCGGCCGTACAGTGCAGCACATTAATACTGATAATAAATCATCCGCATGCCTCATAAATCTTCTCCAGACAGCGACTGCATTTGACCTCGCTCTTTAGCCAGTGCCGAAAATTCGCCACCTTCGGAACTCTATCACAGAACCTCCAGACAGGCTAGCTGCAGAGGCAGGCTCTGAGCCGGTAAAAATACTTGGGATCGAATAAAAATCTATATGAAATATTATTTATAGTATCATTACGTGCTTCTGATTACACCGTCTAATGGGTTTTATTTTTCTGCAAGAGTTATCAAACGTTCAATATATGTCACTGCAGCTACAGCATATGTATGTCTTGAGCGTAGAAACATTCAACATTGAAGGAGCCAAAACAAATGCAAATGTCATACGTGTAAATAAATGTCTATACACACGCTATTTAGAACTCCAACTTTGCAAGATGTAAAGGTTTTGTAATATCATTGGAAGTACCATCAAATCTAGTCTTTATCGATGTAAACGTTTATATGAAGGAGCGAAAAAAAAACTTGTCGAAAGTTAACATCACTCTTTGTTACAGTTATTTATAATCAAACTTTGAATAGAGGAAAAGAAGGAGAGATGAGGAGAAAGAGGGAGAGATTTCAGGAACTATGTAAAGAAATCGTGACGTAAGGACTTTCAAAACTATGACCCAAGCAAGATGAATTACTTCAAAGAGTATTGTCAAAAAGCAGTTGGTCACTTCAAAGAAACAAAACGTTTTAATTAAATGAATTGGCAAATTATAAATTGTGTGCAACTCATGAAATGTGAATGCAAGTGTGAGGGAAGAAAAAAAAATTTAGTTTAGACATTTACGAGTATATTGCAATTGGGAAACTGATTCTTGATCTTCTTAGAAAGCTATTTTAAAGAATACCACGATTTACCTCTTTCACAAGATTCACTTTCAACTCCTATTTTTTACTCTCATCGTAATTCATAAGAAATATACTCAAAAAGTATTTTTTTAATATTATTTTTATCGGAAGACGAAAAATTGAAAATATCAGAATCCTGTAATATGATTTGTGCTTGATTAATCGACGAGCAATCCGAGAAAAAAACTGCGAAATCTTAATTCACAATTTTCTATTCGTTGGCCTGGAGCCGAGGTCGCTAGGGCTGAAGGGCCGTACTTATCACAGCTCGAAGTGTCGCGTCTTCGAATCCCGCCACGGGCATGTTTGTATGTTCATGTCGTCATTACGTGTTCTTCCTGCCCTATATTAAAACAATCACAGTAGTCGCTATATGAGCAAGTTGTTAAAAAGCGACCTGAAAATAATTCTATTCAACCTCTATTTTACATTCAGTATTCGGTTGAAGGACGAGAACTTAATTTTCTGTGCAAGGTCTAAAATCAACCAAATTGCCTGAATACCATTCATAATATGCATTTAGAGAAAGTGGTCATCTGCAGGATCAGCTATCATTGATATCACACGCGAAGTACTGAAAATAGCAACATTTTTATTTTGTTTTAGAAGGCGTTGGTTGGTTACTCCATGCTTGAACTATCACATGTAGAGGGTCGGTCATTCGCTTCAAACCACCAAGCAATCTTTGTACGCGACTTAATTTTGCCCTCGATGTGTAAACTATGTGCTTTGCAATGCAACCCTTTTGCCGACTATGTAAACCCTACGCATGGCAAACAATTGACAAACTTCCTATTTGTAACTTAGCAACAGTTATTATTTATTGCATTCAAGGACTCGAACATCAGAGTAAAGCAACTGCATGGGACATTAAATAAAATTTAAGTCAGGCTAGTGTTTGCCAAATTCAGCGCAATGGTCTGCTGTCGCTGCTTCAAGTGGTAAGAAAATTATTTTAATTTAGACCAAACGGTAGAAATATTGTAGGAACGTTCAGTCAGAAGATCGGTATTGCAGTACAAACATTATAGAACCACCTACTTCTATTGAATATTCCAATATCTTAATATTACTTGAACAGAATGTAAGAGTGGCCGTGAAAGTGACCGAAAAGATGTGCGGAATAGTCAATCGTATAGTACTATTATTACTTCTGGGCCTCTTCTCCATATCTTTCTTAGTTTTCAAAATAAAAATCTAAACCAGGTGAACAAGACATATTTCTTTATCTTCTCAATTTCGCATTATTCCAAGAGAGATCGTTTTTTAATGATTATCATTTTGTCGCCTGACTTCAATACATGGTAATGTCACCTTTTAACAATTTACTTCCAGTAACATTTAAAAAAATGTTACATTTCATAATCTTATATAATCTTTGAAGGGTATTTTATAGTGCATCATTTATTTACTTAATTCAATAGACACTGAAAACCATTTACTCAAAGTAAAACTAAGGATTGTGGGATAGGTGATGAGGTAGTGTTGACATACTTTTATGATGTAATAATTGAATTCATCTGTCAACTTAATGGATTTATTTAGAGAGCCGGGAGGCTGAGGAGCTAACTCTTTGGGAGTTTAGAATTTTAAGCTACAGCGTGCATTTTTTGGGGTTTCATTTCTCTATGTAAATTAATTCCGTCGGTTACACTAATGTTCATAACAGATTTCATAAACTTCAACAATATATTTGTTGCTTCTGTAGTAATTTGTTACTTTCTTTTGATTGCAGTTGTAATACGGAGGGTTGCATCCATCCAGCAGCCATAGTAAGTCGATTTGTTTATATCGATATTTATAAAATTATTTACACTGGACCTTTCTCAAAATCATCTACATTAATTAACTACGGTTTGTTTTAGTTGCACGGAGGCCAGTTTTACACGGAGGTCGACTGTCATCGTCGAAATGGGCTGCAAGATAAATGCAAGCTCTGTGGCAGCTGCTGGCCTTGAGCGTGTTCTTTGATACCTTCCACGGAACCAGCAAACATCCATAGTATGTCAATCCAGTAGAGGACCCACACTAACGCTTCATAAATTATAGCAATGGGTGGCTAGTTTAATGTTTTGAACATCAGATGCTGGTTTATACGACCATGAGGAGAAACAAGTAACAAAACGTATGAACTCTGAGACAACATATAATATCTTCCGAAGTGGTCATGTCACATGATGTAACACATTCTAATATTATTATATTCCACTTAAATGATCTTAATATACTTCGATTCCGCGTACCTTTTCTGGACATTCAGAAAGTTTAAAAGACGATTTAGCTTCAAACTAAATTAATATTGTGTAGTTAAAGATAGAAACAGTGATCGAAAAGACGTGTGTTAAAATTGCAATGATTTTCGGGAATTAAAAATTAGGTCACAAAGAATGGGAGACATCTCAAAACTCGTCGTTTTGATCTGAGAAGAAATATATTTTTAATTGATTTTTAAAAAATTCACAAGAACACGTAAAGATCAAAGCAGATTGTCTTTGACCATGCAGTAAATTAAACATTGCTACTTCGTGTCCACCGGTGATGTAAACTTACATTTTCTGCAAGTAAAAAAAAAAATACTTAAGTGAAAGCTACTGGCATCAATTTGTAGCCATAATTTTATTTGCTATTATTTTTTTTAGAGTTGTACGTTGTTATAGTTATAAAATACCGGCGATGTTTCTTGCAGATCGATGAAGTATATTATTTTATTCCTTTATAAAGGAGGGAGAGCTAACAACCGAATATATTTCTTATTACGGTGTTATGAGCTTGGGGGGGATGTTTTTTTGGACGCATAAAATCTCTTTCTTTAAAATTAATAGAATATTTAAATATTATCGTGCGTTTCTCATTATATTTATTCACATCACATGTGTGAAAATTTTGTATGCATTATCGCGTCAATTTTACTTCATGTCGTTCGATTGCATGTGGAATTTCTGTGCCAAGTATTGTAGCATGTTTGAAGCTTTCGTTGACTGTTATTGAATGGTATGTATATTCGTATTTATGGAGCAGGTACACTTAACAGGTTCTCACGTTTTACACCGATTTAAATGTAGTGTCCCTTTAAGGTCACAAGCTTTAAGGTGAGGCGGCCACTGCCATCCAATCGGGAGCTTCAATACAATGCAATTTAAGTAACGAAGCTCCCGATTGAATAAGTACCTTGCGAAACTCCCCTTCTCCTTCCAGATGGTGACTTAAAGAAAGGGGCACTCCATTTAATCAGGAAGTGTTCTTGGAGAACGGCCCTTGAGGTGCGCGGTGTGTCCGCAGGAGCTGCGCTACGGGCCCGCGCCGTCTGCCTCCGCACGGACCGCCGCCCGCCCTAGCGGCCCGACAGCAGCCGGCCTAGCGCACGACCCCCACTCCACCGCCTGGCAAACTCAAGACTCGCACAAAAAAAAGAAACTTCTAAACAATGTATAACGCAAAACATCCAAAAGAATAAACATGCAGCAAAACATAAGCCATCTCTTTGATTTCTCCGTAGATGTTCCTGCAATCCTGTAGCGATTATTAGACAACTCAATGGGCATGTCCTATTCAAAAATTCAGTAGCCTTAGCGCTTTGCAGTTGCATTTCAAATAAAGCACTTTACGACTTAAAGGAAGAAAAATCTGGTATATGATAGAAATGGGTATAATTCTGGATTAGACAACGCTCGAAGAGTTTCTTAGCTCGGCGCAAATAAATTGAAATAAGGAATTCATTAAACAATGGGATATATTACGATATTAACAATAAACTCAATAATGCTGCGACTACATTAAATGTACTTGTATTCATAAGATACATTTGCACTCGCGAGTGTCTTTAAAGGAAAGCATTAGAGACGATAGTGTAAGTAAAATATAATACTATAGGTATAGATATTTCATATTAAAAAAGTTTCACCGACCATTAATTTCAAAATAAATAGCAAGGATTTTTTATTTAAGAAGTACGAAATATTGTACTAACACAGTTTGAACATTTAAAAAAGTTCCTAGCGTACGTATTAAAATTAAAAGAACAGTTGGAAGACAATATTTCTTGGTGCGTAATATTTTCACAAATCAAAATATTGAGGTTGGGGCACATTTATGTCGGATTTTATATTGAACCTAGAATTTAATGAAACAGTATTATAGCTTTAGAAGGGGTAGGCCAATGCCAGTAGCCGGTTCGGGAGAAGCAAAGAATGATGAAAACTAGTATCAACATTTGTTTACTTTCTCGTCTTTACAAAGGTACTTCTTAAGAAAAAGTTGTGTAATCTTGCGCCGAAAAACGAATTTTCAGCAAAAAACAACAAACCCTTGTTGCAGAGCCCTGGAAACGAAAAAGCGGGAAAATCCTGTTGCTAAATATAGAAAACAAAATTTCAACATCAAATGACGGCATAACGTCTGTCGTCCTGTCTGTGGTCAACGCTAGCGCCGATTTGCATCAAAATTGTTAAAGTGCCTTTTTTAGGAGGGCATCTTCCTGCAACAATAATTTTGAAGATAAAAGTTATTTCCGTAACGAAATCTGTTCTTTAAAGACATTTATACGCAGGTCTATGAAGATCAATATATTTAAAGCCGTTTAAGACAAATTCCGTCCGTGCAAAATAATAAAACTACATGTATAATCACCATCAGGCAAAGGTTATAGTCAGCCAAAATACAAATAGCAAAAATTAGAATAAGAATTCAAAATGTTAATATGATGTACCAGTCGAACTCCAAGAAAGCATGATCTGATCAGGAAAGAAATAAAACATATAAAAAAGATGTGATAGATAATACAGATCGTTTTGTTAGTGTCTACTTACGGGGTAGTGAAAAAAGCATCAACTCAATTATGATTGTCCGTGATATACACTTTAATGAGAGTTACCAATTTTAACCTTCAGACAATCAAGTTTATTTTTCTATTCTTTCCAAACAATAAAATATTAAATAAATTTAATAAAAGTAGATGGCGTTTTATTTGTTCAAATTTACAAGTTTCGGAGCTCAAGTTGTGTCTTGATCTTGAGGTACAATTGGAAGCGAACATACCAGCTTATAACTACATACATCGTTATTTTATAAAACTATTGAAACTATTTTGTTCATGGAGACGAATAAACACGTGTGCTGGCCAAGAAACCGCAAGTTGTTTGGAATCTCAATTTTCTTTGTCATAGTAATGTTAAATACTTGATAATATGACAACATCAAATGTAATTATTCAAAACCATGAATTAACGTCAAATATACCGAGAAAAGGGTCACGTATCTAGTAAGACTACACTATCTGCAAGACTGGTCAAGGTTTTTGTAAGAAATCTCTCTCCAATGCTGGTTATGGAGAGTTTACTGGTCAGGATGTTACAAAGATTTTATGAGAATGTCAGAATCAAAATTGGGGGGGGGGGCAGAAGGGAAACTGTTGGGAGGGTGAGGAGAAGGTAAGTGAAATAAGTAATAATCGAATTTTGAATGTTGGTTGGTTGCCTAATAGTTCTGTAGTTGACGGGCCAGGAATAAAAATTAAAAAACAGGAATTTAAAAAAATTGTTCACCAATCTCACGCGTTTTTTTCTGTCGAGGTTTAAGTGCCATTGTGAATCGCACTCGCGCCCCATTGTCGAGCCGTCGCAGCGCAACTCCACTCCCAGGTGCGACGGTCGCGGCGGCGGTGGCAGCGACGGCGGTGGCGCGGCGGGCGGCGCTCTCAGGGCCTTCCTTGGACGCGCGAT
>BOPP01000159.1:2722910-2752802 GCA_017312745.1 Gryllus bimaculatus | reverse complement strand
CTTGGCCCTCTCCGCGAGGCGAACCGCGCGGGCCGGCGCGCGTCCTGGGCCGCCACTCGTCCTGGCACCCACAGCCGCGGCCCTCAGCGCCGCGGCCACGTTGTCCCCGTCCTCCCGCGCCGGGGCCGTCCCTGCCCGGGCGGCCTCTCCACCGGCCGCCTCCCGCCGCGCCGGCCCGCCGTCCCGCCCCCGGCCCGCGCCGCGCGGCGGCGGCGCTCCCGGGCGCGGCCGACAACCTGCGAAGCGCTCTGCGGACACACGTCGATTTTGTTTGATCCAACGCGTAAACTGCTGTCATGATCCCTTAAGTGTAGTGCGTGCTTTATGCGAGAGATTGCCGGAGAAATGGCTCAGAGCATCAACCACACCTGAATGTCACTTGAAGGGTCCAGGCCGTCTCTCTGCCCACGTGGCAAGATTTTCCACACTAGCTATAACGTATAGCTAGGTCGAGGGTCTGTCGCTGTCTGGAGACGAAATCTAGTGGCGGACTGCTCTGATCGGTTTGTTTTCCGTTGATTTTTCCCAGAGCAAACAGCGAGCGAATGCCTGTAACTCTACCAAACAGCGGCTAATTCATCTAGCTGTGTAGCTAGTGGTCGACAATCCTGCTACCGCCGTCCTGGACTTGAGCTTAGAACGAAATGTTTTCTGTGTGATGGTGTACCAGGCAAGTTTTTTTAAAAAAAAGTATAATTTTGAAGAGACATGGAAGTCATTTTACTATTTTTAATGAATTAGAAAATTGGTGCTCATCTGATATTTAGATCAATAAGTATGTATTTGAAAAATCTACGGTTAAAAATAACCTCATCGAATTATTGTATAAATGTATTAAACCGTTACATTTCCATATGATGGTTAAGATATTAAAATTGCCATTGAATTTGCAGTGGGTTAAGCTCTGTTTAACCATGCTGAAACGATTTTGTTAAAGTCAAAGTTTTACAAAGAGTTGTAGCAGCTGGTTGGTTTTGTTGCCTCTAAGTAGTGTGTTTTTATCAGATTTTCACGTAGCTTGCGTCACACTATTTATAATTAAACTGCTTCATATCATGCTTTTTATTATATTATTTTATTATTATTATTAATTATTATCTATTTTACTCCTATTATGGTGATAGCTGGCGTGTGAACACACACAGCTCCGACAAACACCTGAGGGACTGTATCCTAAGTTTCGGTTGCACAGCCGAGAACCACATGCGGTAGGGCGGGCAGCCGGGCGGGCAGGCCAGTGCGGAGGTGGGCACTGGGCATGGAGGCGGACGGCGTCGTATGGGCCCTTGGCGCGCCGGGGGCGAGCCGGCGCGCGCAGCTGGCAATCGCTGGTCACGCAACGCAAGCGCCAGGGCGGGACGGGCGCAGGTCTGAGATGGCGTCGCCACTCGCCATTAAGTGCCTGAACGCGGGAAGTGAGCGAATTGCCGGAGCGAATGCACCCGCGAAAACAGGTTTGACCATTATTAGAAGAAGCTTTAGCAAACTGAGTGTATGATGATGAACGGGAATGAAGCTTTATGTTCAGAGGTTCGCTGTGAATGGACCATTAAATTGAGAATGCAGTTTTTCTTTGAGTTAATGTGTTTAAATCTGTATCAGAATGAATAATAGATACAAGTCCGTAATAGGAGGCAATAAGAAATACAATTAACCAACCCTTGAATCTACAAAGACATCGTCCTAGAACAAAGGGATCCATGAGATGTTCAAACAGTAGATTCCCGTAGAGATATGTAGCAAAAAGGTTTTCAAAACAACATAAAATCTTGAAGCAAGGACTGTACCAAATCAAGTTAAAGAGAGTAATGGGCACAACAATTTGTTGGTAGATAATATTTGTCAAATCCTTTGCATATTTTAATCGTTTCAAGTTCTTTGCATCGTATTTGTTCTACAGAGGGAGTTATTCCTAAGTAATTCGTAATTTCACATGTCTCGAATATATCGTACATTTTTTCTATGAAAGGTAACTACACAATGTAAAAACAAACAATTTTTGACCTAATTCGTTGATAATGCTTTATGTTGAGTGTTGGTGATTGAAAAACGGAATTAACTTGTTTGCTACTGTTGCATATGATTCGGTTCCGAGAATATAGCATATCAAAATAATAAGTGTAAAAAATGACGGTCAAGATTGCCGAGATGGTTAGGCCAAGCGCCCCGTCAGGCACGTGACGTGGCACTCGGCGAATGAATGTGGCAAACTTCTCCACCAAGTGCACGCGGAAATGGTCACATTTTGTAGCGATGGACGTGTGAGGGGGGAATCTCACGTAACGTAATTACAACAGGGCAATTATCGGTATGAAGATAACGATGCACTAATCGTTGGCAGATACACGTTTTGACGCAGGGAAGGAAATTTCGTGCCGCACACCACTGCAATATAAACTGTCTAACAATAACTGGAAAAGGGCACATTGTAGTTTCACGATATATTCACTGGCAAAAAATTACATGATACACCTTACGAAATGCTCCAGACGATTCTAACATTTATTTCGAGATCTTGTATATTCGAAGGAGTTAGCGACAGTGGTGTAATCTGTTATTTTATACGTCTGGAAACCAGAGTTCGAATATCGGTTGATGCATGTGGAATTTCCGCTGGACAAAGCGGATGAGTGCTAGGATTTCTTAAGATTCTCTGTCTTACTTTGCCTCTCAGTCAACCACTGTTCCATCATCAACCATTACCTTACGCCATCCCTCAAAACCATTTCATCTTAGGTGTGACCTTAGGGACGATTAGTGAGTGAGATAATTAATATACACGATTTCGAATTACTTTAAAAAACAGAGTAGCCCCGAACCACAGTTGCATGTGACAAACATGACAATCCACAAGTTTGTTTCCACACAAACACGAAAATACACAAGTTTGCTTTTTTGTCGTTTGCATAAAAAAATTGTTTCTTCGTCAACTTAGAAAATATTCTCAGCCGTGGTATACTTGAAGCACAGCCTTCTGGATATTATAGGTCAGGGGATTATACTGTGAAGTACTGAAGAATTTCTCAGCAAAATCACAAACATTTGTTCGTCTTATAGAGAAGAAGACTGTGGTGTGATTAATTTTTATACCTGATATTATTTATATCTTGTATTACGTCATAGTATGTATAATTTCATCGCATAATTATAGATTTAGTGCGGTTATAATTAGTTAATTATAGAGCTCTAGTTCGAAGTTACCAATTATTGTTTCAGACGAAACAGAAGGATGTTGAGGAATATGAAATATACACCGAATCATTGTCAAATTTCTGAAAAAATCTTAATTTTTTGTACTTATTTTCTGAAATGTATAATTAGTTTTCGATACATGGATGCATCAGCAACTTGTATTATTGAGTAATATAACATTTATGATTAAGGATATATCTATTTATCTACTAGAAATTGTCACTCATGCGGATCTCGAAATTGCCACTTGGTTCTTCATGACCGATTTTCTCCATAATTAAAAAGAGCTAACCAAACCTTGTCTCGATTCTGGGTCGACAGCAAAAAGCGTGTCCTCAACGAGAAATGAACCTGAGACGAGAGCTCAGAAAGCAAGTATAACAGCATTGAGCTTCCAAGAATGTTGGCCTGTTCAAAAATCTGAAAAATCTAAATGAAACTGTCGAAGCGAACAAATTTCAAAGGAAAGTTTCCAAAAATGAATTTTTGTTATTCTTTAGTTAGAATAAATACTTCCCGTAAACATTTTAGGTGTTTAAAGTATTAAAAAATAACTACTATTATCAGAACAAAAGCGCGATTCGAAGCCTGGATACTAAGACTGCAGATGAATAGCTACTAAAACTTTGAAAAACCTGATTCTGAGTATGAAAAACACAACAACACTTTGTTATGGAGTTTAAGAGCGACATTTCTATGATATCCTAGGTGTAATGAAAAGTCCTACTTTTGTAAACTTCATTTAACATGAAATTAACTATTTTTTTACAGTCGAAACGCTGCAGACTACTTTAAGCCGTTGCACATAGTAAGTACAAATCATCGATTTGTTACATCAGTTATTATTTCAGTAAAAGCTTTTTCATTTTTTGATAATTCATTTACATTTACGACATTTCACACAATCACACATTATTTCTCATTTCACACAATCATTTAGAATTTATGAAAAAGAATATTTCCTTGATTGTGTCAAAAGATTTGGCTCAGATATATTCACCTTATTCATGTCATCCCGACAAAATTAAACTCTTAAAATCCCACAAATATGAGAATTTGTGGAATCACATTAAAATAAATAGCGTATCGAAGGTGCAATTTATACGTAATGCAAAAATCCAATTATTAAGAAGATTTAAAAATAATTATTTAATATATTAAACAATTTCATAATTTTGTAATTTTATCACGTTAAATTAATACAAATTTAAAATATTAAAAAACTGCTAATTTTGGGTATTTATAAAACCGAGGTCAATGGTCGAATATGTGCACTAAACATGGTTCTTCTAGCTTTTTTACATCACATTGAAAAAGTCAAACATATTTTAGGCCAATCGGAAGGGATCATTCTTTTTATCTGATTTCACATGGAACGACCCAATTTATAATCGTATTCACAATTACGAGTAACAAGGAGTAGATAACTAATTGTTTATTCTTTTCCCCTGTACTACACAATTGTACTCGTTTCAAAAACGCACGAAGATCAACAAATAAATGCTAGCGGCGATTTGGTAAATGGTCATATAAACGAAGGATTGTAATTGAGTATCCTGCCCTATAGTGCGCTCTTGAGCGTTTCTTTGATTTGCTTGCAGCTACGAGGAGGACAGCTCCTCAGTGATGTGGACTGTTACCGTTTAAACGGAATACAGGACTCCTGCAAGATGAAGATTAGAAGGCTTCATTAATACTTCAGGTAAATAAGCTCTGATAACGGTGCAAAAACTTTTATCAGCCCTTTTCACCTATAATTACGTGATGTAGTCGTTTGTTTACTACTCACTAATTTGTTACACAACGTTGTAATGGCACATGCGCTCATTATGCCGTTTGGTTATGGCACGACCAATGGTGGAAAGATATGGGTGTGCATCGTATGCAACGTTAGCCAATGAGCTTCAGGCACCACTTTGTGTCACAATATTAGTAGGAATTTTAAATGCAGCCAGATACTAAAATTATCACCGTGTTACAAGTCATTTTTGACAGACATATGAAGCATTTCTTTGAAATATTTACTTTCTGTTGTGGTCCTTATAATTCTGCTAATATACTCAGATCTTGATTAATAATCATTTTATTATGACATCGTCTGCCAAATATCGAAAGGGGAAGTACTGAAATAGGAGCAAGTTGGTAGTGATTTGTTCTATGTAGGTTCTAATGTGCAGGAATTTCCTTCGCAGTCGGCCCCGTCTCGCGGCCAAGAGTCCTGTGTCGGCGCTACTCCCCATGTATTGCCACCCTGGAAGTTGGCGCGCCTTGGCAAACAGAAGATTTTGATTAGTCTTTTATACTCCTTTTAGAATTAATAAATTATTCTGTCTTTTTATTATATCGATGTTTTATTGTTTCCGACGCCCGAATGTTCAAACATCCGCTACTGATTAATTAAAGTGATTTCTGACGTTCGATCAGCAAGGAAACAATTACCGAATCGGAAGCTTCAATACCAAAAATTAAATCGCAACGAAGCACCCGGTAGATAACCGCGTTCAGCTTTTCAAACGACAGAAATCAGTATAATTGAATCGGAGTATACTTTGTCAATCAATGTTTCGTGAGTTGTAATCACGATGTAAGATATTTCTTTCATCGTTGTTAACGAGAACGTTCTGACAAGTTCGGTTGTCTTAAGTTCTAGGGTGCAAAAATTCCTCTTCCAATTCAAATTTTTATTACGATTTCCGAATTTACTAGTAAAAAGTAATTCAGAAGTCAAAGATAAAAGAATAGGAAAATATAGATTAAACTAATTTACAAGAGAATGATGCTATTAAGTAGCCAGTCTGTTGAATCACAATTCCGCCATTTAAATGGCAGTACCTTTTGCTTTTTGCCAATTGCTTTTTGCTACGTAGAATATGTATGTCACAGGCATATATGATATCGTACACGACATCCTACTCTCAAAGATTAACAGAAATATTGTAAATCATTACCTAAATTAAAACCAAGAAAAAATAGATAAGGTTTTAAGACGGAAAATGTTATGTTACAAGTATGTTACAAGAAAATGTTAGTGATTGCAAATAAGAATAAATCTTGTATTATATGGGAAAAGTGAAAATTTCGATATAAAACTGCCAGGAACTGTTGTGGATAGAAGACTTTAGCGCAACCAAGCAGTTCAAGAAGCAAGAGAGGCAACCCACAATTACCGAACATGCAACGCCATCTTTTAGCTGCAATGAAAACTACGTTCTCTTTATACTCAGCTTCCATTGCTGCTCGGCAGATGGCGGGAACCTCGTTCATTGGAGAAAAACTTATCTTGATGAAATTTAAACAAAGTTCAAAAAACGAGGACAGACTTATTGAAGATGATAAAAATAAGGCGTATTTATCATTTTCGATATTTTTTGACAATTTTTATAATAAACCTTTTTTTAAAATTTAAACTGTCTAGAAAGTCATTGTAACAATTAGCAGAATAAGAAGCAATAGTACATCAATTAAGGTTGTTTATCCAGGGAAAATATTATAAACTATAAAAATGTATTTGTGTTGAAGGTGAAAATTCAATAGAACATGTATTTTCGAACTGAAAATTACAAGATTTTGTTGGAAAAATAATAAAGCAGCTGACAGGACCACATTCTATTTTACTTCAATTGTCTTTAAAGGATAAAAATAATATACGTTCATTGAGAAGTTCTGCTGAGTTTGAGTATAAACCGCGAAATTTAACTGTAATAGTAATATAAATTTTTTTTTCTGGGTATTACATGCCATTGTAATCTAAATGTTTACGCCAATAACATTTACAGTCATTCAACAAATATTTACATTCATTGTTCTAATTGTAATTACATTCAAAACGCTTTGTATTAAAAATTGTTGTGTAATTTAAATTTAGAGCCACATTTTAGCTTCACGGACCCTATTATTAATGCAATAATGAAAGAAAAATAGTTTCTGAAGTACCTCAAACTGTATACAAAAAGACATAAAAAAGTAATCCAATTAAAAATAATTGTTTCAGTTTGGAATTTAAGACCACTTAAAGTAAAATGACAGTTCCTTAGAATCCATTCAATAATAAATGCATCGTTTGAAATTTAATGACACTTGATATTGTCACGCCTTTTTCCTTCGTTGACGTGCATTCCAATTGCAATGCTGAGACTGAATGTATTGTAATTTATAAGAACCACTGCCAACTTTGTTTTATCACCCCGGGATTGTTCAAATGGTACTAAACATTACGAAGGCAATGCAAATTTTGGAATTAAAAAATGAACCTGTGAGGTAATGAAATAGATATCGATTTATTTCCATTTAGATTTTTCTATCAAGATTTATTACCTTCTCGTATATACGAAATAATGCTTTTTACCCTGATGTAGTGCTCGTCTCATACTATCACAAACGATTTCAATAGGCGGACGCCGAAATTTGATTGGGTAAAATAATATCCCATTCCTTTCCAATTGTTCAAAGTGAAAGAATGAAACTTTTTGATTGATGCCTGCGTAGGAGTAGGAGACATTGCTCTCGTGGAAAGCCAGACAGAATAACTAAATTATCCGCATTCTATTATAGCTTACATTCCGCTCTGCATGGAGTACACTGCTCTTGCTGCCGTACTGAGCGCCTGCGTGTCAGCCAAATGCGCAAACTTATAAATGCCACACTCCAGAAATAGTTAACACTTCCGTATCAAGAAGCAGGCACTCCATGATCATTTAGGCGACAGCACGGGTGTTGTTAGGCAAGGTGTGTTACGAACCGTGCTTGCTGGACGCCATCGTTCGGAAGCTACTGTAACTGCAATTCATTAATTCATTTAATTACATTATTATGAATTCCAAGGTTTTATTGTGCATGTACGAGTAGTACAAATTGTTCTTTACCGCATCTCAGCGATGTCAGTAAGGCAGTGCAAGAATTACCAATAATCCTCCTACTTAATGGATAGCTGGATAAATCACAAGGACGAGGAGGAGTGCTTATTACAGTACAAATGTGACATTTGGCCCTGATGGCAAATCATTGTACATGCTGATCGTGCTCTTTGTGCACTGTTTTTTGGTAGGCACTTGTTCTGACCCAGTCAAAGAGAATTTGGACATCTCTTCGGCTGTTGGTAAATTTGGCAAGTTCCCGGTAAATCTCCGGATTATTTTGTGACTACGCATGTTAACGGCTTTCTCTGCATGCTCGGCATTGTGAATAAAATACTGTTTGACGAAATTAACTTGCTTTTTACATCGCACAGAATAAGGTGCTGTAGAAAAGTTATGACAGAAAATACTGCACATTTATGAATACGGATATCACAAGAATGGTATATGAGAATGATCATTGAATACTTAGTCCGCAACAATCATTTTAGCGATGCCACAACACGATGTTCTCTAAGCAAGCTCTTCCATTTCCCACGAACTTCCAAGTTGCGCAAGAGGCCATCTTCTCGTTTTCACACTAGCCACGCATTTCAAACAATGCAAATTTCATCCTTTTTTTTGTTATAAAGGAAAGCTGCGATCTACTCAATATACAGTTATCCCCAATTTATTTTTTTTCTGGTACTTCACTTGTTGAAAAACGTTCTCTGAAAGCCGATGAGGAACATCAAAACTATTCTCTTTGGAGCTTAATATGACGGGAGTAGTAGGATGCATCTGCTTGCCTCAAGCATAGGACAAGCGGAGCGCTCTCTCATTTTGCCCACTGATTAATTTTTATCATCAGGCTCACAACACAAATCTCTCCGACGTTCCAAGATTCTTTCTACGGGACACATTTGCATCCGGGGGGGGGCTCTTGCTCATCGTATCCGCCTTCAGTCAATGAGCTTCAGGTACCAGCTTGCGTCAAAGTATTTGCGATTATTTTAAATGCAGCCAGATTCCACAATTAGCACCTCTTTACAAGACATTGAAAAATATTTGTGGTGCATTTATTATAAATATTGCATCTCGTACGCTTTCGAATTATTTTTGCTCGGTTACCGTCGAAAACTTTGTACCTCTTTCAAAATGTTTCTCAACAGTTCTCACTCTCCATGCAATATGGCTGCCCGAGTCTGGAGTGGCTTCTCAAACAAAGTTCCCGTGCTGTGGTCACGTGGTTCGTGACGCAACTAGTGTTGCACAGAACGATTAAAAATGTGTTCGCCAGGGGAACTCTTACATTTTTTGCATCATGGCTGCAGGAAGAAGCCCAATAATGATGGGAAGAATCGAGCGCGTCTGAGCTAGAGTTGCACACGTTTGTTATCATTATTGTCGTTCTCGACTTGGACTACAATTAAGATCGGTTGCCAGACAACAGGTGCCCTATCGAAAGGGGGAAGGAGGACAAGAGAAGGGGGAAGGAGGAAGAGGGGGACGGGGAAAGGGTTGCATGCACGCCATCCCACCACACACGGCGTCGTCATGACCCGTCTCACCACAGCAAACCAAGAACCGCTTCAATGGCACTGTGCATGGGCCCTGCCCCCGCCCCCGATCCACCCGGGCTTCAAAGCGGCCGCTTTCCCGACGTAGCCGGCCTGCCCATCTCCACCCCGGCGCAGACTCCGTGACCCGACATGCTCGCCAACGGGGGCGGCTGCAATGCCGACGGGAGGCAGGCGGGCCTCATGAACCCGTTCCTCTTCCTGCAAGACCTCGAGGACTGTGGAGGAGTGTGCGGGGGAGGCTGTGGCGGAGGCGCGGCCCCTCCGCCACCTCCTCCTGCCTGCAGCGCCCCCTGCTGCGCTCCGCCGACCGACTGCGGCAGCTGCTGCTCCTACTCTCCCTTGAGCGTTCACTGGTCCTGCAGCTATTACAATCCGCCATACTGTTGTCCGATCGCGGGCTGTCCCATGCCCTGCAGCGCCCCGGCGTGCTGTCCCGCTCCCTGCAGCGCCCCGGTCTGCTGTCCCGCTCCATGCAGTGCCCCGACGTGCTGTCCCGCTCCCTGCAGCGCCCCAGCCTGCTGTCCCGCTCCCTGCAGCGCCCCGGCCTGCTGTCCCGCAACCTGCAGCGCTCCGGCCTGCTGTCCCGCTCCCTGCAGCGCCCCGGCGTGCTGTGCAGACACCTACAGCGATCCGTCGGGCTGCGCTGGCAGCCAGTGCCCACTGGGCGCTCAGCCCTCGTGCGGCGCCATGCCCATGGCTGGCAGCCAATACGCGCAGGAGGCGGGCTGCCCGGCCGCAACCGGCCCCACGTGCCCCGTGGAGCTCACCAACCCGTTCTATTTCGCCGACGACTTGGAGTGCGCGGGAGGCTGCGGGGCTGACAACCCGGACACTCTGACGTGCTGTGGATCGCTTTACGAGCCGCTGTGCAGCATCTACGAACGCAAGGGATCTATTCCCTACGGGTTAGGAGCTTGTGATTGATGCTTTTCTAAGAATCGTACGAGACACTTAGATGCGAATTCATCCTATTGTGGCTTCAAATTCATCCCATTGTTGTCGGTCGCGATGCTTGTATGATGTAGATAATATTCGTATGAAAGGAAATTGAAAGTAGGTAATAAATTTAATTTAGAGCTAAAACACTTCTAGGAGTTTGTGAGGACACCGTAGGTTCGTGGTATATATCCATTCATAAGGCGATATTTTGGATATTCTTCAGTTCTGGATGATTAATTTATACGTGAAATCATCCTAATTTATACAATGCGCAGCAAATGTTGTAACAAATGTGATTTATTCGTATTTTTTTATTTAGTAGAAGTAAGAAAGTGCTACTCTTCTTCACTATCGAATAAATACAGATATGCGCGGCAGGCGCTTCCTTTGCATTTGTTTGGATCTTTTCACGTGATGGCAGAAATTGCAATATTGTAATATTATGTAACCATTCCCGATAATGCGAGAAAGTATGAGTTGTAGCATCTCTAGTTTTTATATTCTTGCTTTAATTTTGTAATTATTATAGTAATTTCTGATTTTTTCTTATTTTTACAGTATTTCCGGTTTGTGTGGCCATCCCATCATGAAGGTAAGTTGCAGATTATTTATTGTATTTAAGAACAAGAAAGCAACACAACGGGACATCTCAGCATTTGGTCAAGGATCTGGGAAACTTGACGAAAACCTGATCAAGATGGGGGTCATTGATCCAGAAGTTAAAAGGTTAATTTAGAATTTGATGGGATTAAAAATAGACATAACGCTGTTTGGAAACAAACATATGAGACCATGTTGTTAAATAAGTACAAAGAACCTTTTGTCAAACTGCAGTAAATGTGAGTCTATTAGTGTCTGGACCGGAGACGAGCAGTCGTGTTTCTGTAGCGACCGCTCATCGCGCATCGCTGATGAGATCATGGGTTGCTACCTGGAGGCGTACTGCTACCATCGGCCGCTGGGCACATTTCGCGGTGTGCCCCCACGTGGGCACAACGCATTCATCAACAGTTCCGCACACGACGCGTTGCTAATTCAGTTATCGCTGCATTACTAGTGATAGGGAGAATCTATTACAAATGCAATAAAGTATGGGAAATGTAAGCACTAAAGTAAATATTAACGACATGAGTGCGACTTAAAAATTACATTTGTATACTATTGAAAAATTTAAACAATACATCAAATGACATTATTATTGTGTTATTCGGCGCATATAGCACTATCTACACAAAAAGTTTAACGACAAAAAGGAGCCGATTTCGAGAATGTTTTTCAAATTTTTAAATGTTGCTCATATTTTACTTAAAATTACGCGATAACTTTACATATATTGAAAAAAATAATTGTCTTCATTTAAATATAAAATTTTGAAGTACAGATTTTATTGGAAAGAAAAATCTTGGAGTTCAATATAGTATTTGCAGGAAGACGCCGAAATATTTTCGAAAATTCATATATTTAAACGGAACGGCGCCGTTTCTTTAACGCCCTTTACGCTATCCGAGGACAACGTTCAATAAAAAATTCCGGAGACATTGTTGAGAAAAATTTGAAAAATCCTTGAACCATCAAGAAAAGTACTCCCCAAAATTAAAATATCGCTTTCAAATTCAAGGAGTCGCGACATCAGTAAGAACCCACAGTTTAGTCGGTAGCGTTGTCCACAGACAGACGGACAGGAGTTATGCCATAAACCAATTTTTAGGTATCAATGACCTACAAACCGTGAATTCTGAATACACAACGGGTTAGAGGTAGTAATATATTACATATAGGGACCGAAAGTATCATCTTTTTCGGTTTCAGGGTTCTTCAGTACTAATTTTTCTGACGCAAAATGGCCGTTTTTTCGCTGCAGTATAACAAAACTTTGCATACTACATGCGTAGTAAACAGTCTTTACAACGATAAGCATTTATGATGTTATAAAGATCTAATATCTTAAGATATTCATAAGATCTTCTGCTTATTTTGAAAACTGTTTCCGTGTTACGATGTGTTGATATGCAGCTCGTGAACGGGGCCGTTCGGAGCAACCTGGACTGTCTGCGCACCAACGGCCTGCAAGACTTCTGCGAACTCCGCGGCCGCTTCCCGCCCTGTCGCCCGTGCGGGTGACGCCGCCCGCGGCCGCCCGACCCCCCGAGCCTCCTCCGCTTGTGCTGGCGAATTTATTCGCCTCATTAACATCAGTATAAACACAAGAATAAAACCTCCTTTGTATTATTTGTGTTTTGATAGATTATGGGATGATTTCCGATAGCTCACTATTCAAATCTACAAAAATATAAATTCTCGGCTATCCGGGAAACGCCGCGTCGTTGGCTGAGAGGGGACTGCCCTGAGGAAGCCTGCGACATGTCAGGCGAAACGTCGGCCTCCCAGCTAACGACGCGGCGTTTCTCGTATAGTCGAGAATTCATGGATTCGAGCCGCGGAAGCTTACGTGTACACCTACAAAAATATGCTTTCCAAGGAAATGGTCCGAAATGAAAGGATTTTGCAATGTAAATTAGCAAGTCAGATAATGAAGCAATCGTAATTTTTCATTTAATATCGCAAATGAACATTAATTAATATATTAGAAGATTTGTTTCTACTTAATCTGAAATTTATCCAAAAGCTAGTGGTGCTACAACAGCACGTAATATATCGCATTATTTCTGAATGTCTAAATTCAGAAATGTCAACAAAAGTTAGTATTGTAGCGATTAAAGCGGTCTTTACCCTAAACGAGAACAAAATTTAATTGAAAAATTGGAATCTATTTTGAGAAAACGTATTTTTTATAAATTGCATTAATATCAAGCGGGAAGCCCTCGGGTTCAAGTTCCGATGGTGGCAGAATTTTCGTCACTAGCCAGAAAGTCAGGTCGTGTTCTGTCGCTGTCTGGGGGATAATTCTAGTGGCCGATTGCTCTGATCGGTAGTTTTCCGTGATTTCTCCGATCAACATCAGTGTGCGACCAACAGTGAATATTATTGTAAACATTTAAACAAAAATTGGGATAAACATTGTATTTACTGATGAAAGGAATTACTCGTTTTCTTTAGAAGATAAGCAAGGGTTGAGAACACATAAGGAGAGAAAAAATACGCTTCCTTCAGTAAAGTATAAATGAAAAATAATTGTTTAGTGTTTTCTCAATTACTATGATCATTAAGTTATAAGTGCTTCTAGAGAAAGGACGTTAGAGTTTATAGATAAAATAATAGATCATAAACATGTCTCCTAGGTTTGCTATTTTGAAGAAAATGAAATAATATTGACTGATCATCTGATGATTCAGGACATCATCTGATGCGAGTCCTGCCGGTGTCAAGATTCTCGACCTCGGCTACTTAGGTCGAATTCAGACCCTGACTGCAGAATTACAGCGTCCGGCTTCTCTGATGAGTAGTTTTCCATGGTTTCTCCGATCAATACCAGGCGAATGCTTGAGCAGTACTCTAACAAGAGGACCAGGGTCCACGCGCGATCTTTCCTTTCACTCCCTTGTCCTACATTCTTTTCCTTTACACACGCACACTCACATGCCCTACACTACTATGCAGGGAGGCCAGTGCTTGTCCCGGATGCCCCAATAGAGAGGAAATACCTAAGTGGTGAAACCCCTGCAAGCCATTGTGTAGGCCGTCGCCGGTCCTCGACATTCAGAAGAGGAGAACACCGTTAGTTCCCGTGGCAAAACATACACCACACTTACGGGACTCATAACAATACAACGGCGCGCCCGGAAACATAACCAAACAACATGGGCCAAACGTTACCACGACATTGGATCATTCTACGCCAAGATATCAACTTAATTATGTCTAAAATTTCAAAATTTAATAGCACTACTGTCAATAAAAATAATGTCTAAACAGAACAGAAGGAAACTTTCACCTAAATCAAATTCCCAATGTTTTATTTTCTTACATTTTGTCGTAATGTAAACTATCAAATTCGTCACGTCTAGTATTCGCCACACGTTTTATTTGAAGGTAAGTGAAAGAAAGGAAATAAATAAAATGAACAAGCATTGCGAACAGTAGACCTTACCCTAACATTAAACATATTCTCTCACGTACTCTTGTAATAACTTCGACGAAGATTCGCGCCATATTCGAAGAACACAGAACACATCGTTTGGTCGTGACTGCGAAACCAACACATTCACAGACTGACGAAATGCAAAGCTGTCAAGTTCAAAACGAATTTCGATTTTTAGTAGTTCAATTATTCACTGTGCGAATAATTTCGGTACTTTCACTCATTCACTGAACTTTTATCCCCATTAGCGTACTATATATCTCCAACAACTTCTTAACATGCCCAAGAAGTGAAATTATGCATAGTGTGATTTTTTTTAAAAAAAGGTGGTATTATAGATAAATACATAAATCTAGGAAGAAGAAACTACGAAGTGAAAGAATGAATTTGTTAAGGCTGTTATTCTTATTAGATATCCATCTAATGTTCCACTAATGTATTAAATATAATTGAAGGAAAAATATTAAAAATGAAGGTAGAAGGAATAGAAACATAAACAATGTTCGCTAACACCCCCTAATAAAAACAAAAACTAAGAAACTAGCGAGTAGAAGTATGAATCTCTTAAACCCAAAAGTAGTTAACAGATATAAATAAATATAAATATTTCATGGTTTTGTATTACTGGGTCTCTCTTTATTGTCATGAGGTATCCACAGCAACGTGTTTTCATATATTTATTTCTATTCAGGTTTCTGTGTGAGAAGGTTAAAAGAGCGGCTTGCTATTATTTATTTTAACATCTTGATCTCTGCATTTTAAAATCATATAGTATAAAAAAATCACACAAAATGCCGTGCTGCAATGACTGTGGATACGGTCCATGCTGGTAAGAAGATAACAATATGTGTTTTTACGAACTGTTGTTTATTACTTAAGAGCCTGAATTCCAAAGGTTTTAATGCAACATATTTCTAAATCGTATTTAAATCCAAACAAATTCTGCTCAAAAATTCGTTAAAATACACAATTATCTCTTACAATATCATATAATGTCCTTATCATTCCTGTATGTGACATCACAGCAATTATTTTCAATAACATTTTAACATTTAAAAACATGAAACTGTAGGCTGTTTACTGCTGATTACATACTTTTTTTACTCATTTGAAACAATAATTTATTACTACGTTGAATATTTCTGAACTACCTGCGCGATTATTGTATGCAATTAATTCATTCGGGAAGTAATGAATTGTTAAGTGATATTCATTCGCCTTATTTCTTTATTATTGCATTATTTCAAAAGTACTGCATAATTTATGTTTATGATCTTATAGAATCATGTTTTTACCGAAAATACTAAATACTTTAATAAAAACTAGAATTGTGTAACGTTTTTTATTAAAAAATGCTCATTTGCATCTGATGTTTCCTGTTACAGTGGCTGTTCCTGTGCCGCTTGTATCCCATGCTACATGGTAAGCAACATAAGTAGGCCGAACGTCAAGACTTAGGACCTCTGAGCAATGGAAAGATTAGGGCCCCTTCTTTTAGTTATTGAACAACAAATGACACATGGGAAACGGAGTTAGCATGTTCTGATATATAACGTAGCACCCGTGATGCAATTGTTTTCTGACGATAAACTGGTGTGTTACTGCAGGAGAGGATATTCTTTTGCACACTGATTTCTAAACATCTGCTGAAAGTAATATTATTACTTGTTTTATAATTTTCACTTTTAAATAATATTCCAGAAATACAAGTATTTAAAAGTGTGAATTAAATATATTTAAGACGTAGTTCAACTATTAAACTAAAATAGTTAAAAAATTACCTCTGATAATTATGGACTAATGAAATTAGTCTGAAAATTCATTGGGACTCCTATTATATTTTAGTACTATCATATGGAACCCCCTGTGATGTTTCGCCCCCTACACCGCTGCCTAGTTTGCCTCGGCGACGTCAGGCCTTGAACATTTGGAAGTAAAATATGAATTTACAGTCCAGAAAGAGGATATATCTTCGTGCATTCGACTTATCCAGAATATTTTCAATACTTTTTCAGTGTAAAACAATTTGCGTCCATTTTTGATACGTCACAGAATCTTTAGGATAAAAATGTAGAAAATCATTCGTAAACTGGTTTGGATACAAGTTCAAATGTGAATTACCAGAGTGTGACGTGTTGGTCATCCAGAAAGCTTTTTTTCGTGGGAGTGACTAACTCGTCAATTCGCTTATTTGTCTGGCTCCCTCGTAAGTCCCAAAAATTACCCCTACCCAAGTTCCTCTGATGCAAGGCACACAGTCCATTTTCTTACACGGCATTTGTTTGAATTTTCTTTTGCGTTTGTTCCAAATTACAAATACATACAATTGTATCTATCAGATTCTTTGCTTTAGGGCACAGTGGGGTTTGAACTTCTACTTAAAATTTAATGACATACCAACATTTAAATCCAGGTTGCTTATTGATATTTAATCGCCCAACTGTTTGAAATCCTTTCGTTAGTCAAATTTACTACATTAACCGCTTGGGGAAAGAACTGAGAATACGTTACTGCCTAGAAACAGTTTCAAGCAGAGGATTTGACGCGGCAGTTTCAAGTCTTAACCTGCAGTACCTTCCGTCCGCAGCTGCGCAACGGGTGGATCCACACCAACACGGACTGCCTGCGAGCCAACGGGCTGCAGGACGACTGCGTCATGAAGTGCTGGAACAAGTGGCGATGAGGTGTCCGTGCCTCCGACGACTGTGCTCGCGCGCGGAACGTTCCTGATGCCTCACGTGGTGTACTTGTGAATGCCTTACGAAAATCACGTGACTTTATCAAATGTGTGTGTGAGGTGTAAAAGTATATTCTTTTATTTTTCATAAAATAAAAGCAAGCCGCTCAAAAATCGTTTTGTTTATTATCCAGTGTACGTATGTATGGCCATAAATGTCACAACTTAATCCTATCAACACAATCCTATTAATTAAGAATTATTTTTTGCGGGAGAATTTTTCCAACAGTTCAAAATATTTATAATTTCATGAAGCAATAATCACAAATATTCTTCATTCTCAGATAAACAGAGAGAGGGAACGAAAGAAAGGAGGGAGAGAGAGAGAGTGAGAGTGAGAATGTCTGCTACGATCTGCTAGTACCCATATATTATCAGAAATATGCTTCGGACTAAAGAATGGACTAGAAATATTAAGATAAAGATAAATTTATTTAAACCGCAAATGGGTATGAGTAGACCCCATGCCTTGGTTACGAAATTAAATTACAATGATAGAAGAGGTGTATTAATTGAGGTATATTATAGAGAATTTATTCAAAAAGCTTCCAGAAAACAATGTTACACATACTTATAAGATGATTATATTTTACTTAGTAATTGCTTGGAACCTATTACAAAATTAAGAACTCCTTAAAAGTTAGTTGAAAAGTATACTTGCTCATCACATCTTTCAAAAATTTTACCTATAAGGTGACTTTATTGTCGCCTAAATTTCGTTTACTTGGGAAAACGCCTACTTACAGCTTCATTTGCATCTAGTATAGAAAAGGTGAAGTTAATGACTAAAGAAAGATGCTGATGCCTGACATTACCTTTCTTAAAGTGAGTAAAGATTTCAGAATATTTTTGTACACTTACTGAATCACACAACCTATCACAGATTTATTTTTTCTGGCGTTATCTAATTTGTTAAACAAACAAATTCTATAAACTATTTTACTGTTTTTCATATCAAAGAACCCTTCCCTAGCAATGAATACAACACTTCAATCACAGATCATATAGAAAAAACTTCAAAAAAGACCTTTGGAAGATCTCTTATCGGCAAATGTACGAAACGTGGTCTACTCTCTACCACCTTGTAATGATTAGAGGTAATCAGAACACCATGCATGAAGTTAATTCGAGGGGTGCTCAAAGAGAAACCGAACTTTTGAAATGCCCTCTTTATTGTTCATTGTGCAGCATTTTAACGACTGGTCCCCTCATAGAAGACGCATCTACTGGCAATACACGTTTCTCAACGTTTTAGCCCACTGTGCTGAGTTAACCGACCCTTTATTAAGCAATTGAAATGCTTGTGATTTGTGTGTAGAATATGTGACAAGTGTGTAGCAAACGCACACTGTTCTTCAAGCTATTGTGAACTCCGATACGACGAAGAGCTTGAGAACTTGTCCACTTCAACGTCTGTAGCTCGGCAACAAAGAGGCCAAGCGAATGGAGGCAAATGTCAGTTTGTTGTCTAAACCTGCCACTGTGTGCTCCTTGCAGCTATAGCGTGCTCTCACAGCGAGTTGGCTCAATATTTCAGTCCGCGTCTTTTTAACATCTTTTGTATAGAGTATACATTGCGGTCTTACTACCTCTGATCATACATCTGTATTATGAATTACAAGATCCAGGCTAAGACAATGAAGGCATTAAATTAAGTGTCTACAATAGGAGACAACTGGGGGTCCTATTATTTTGCCTGGACAGGTTGCGATAAATAACTTTTGGTCAGTCTAGACAGGTCAAAATGATACGTTTTAGGGTTTGATACGTCTGTTGTTGCAGATATAAGCCTAAATAACTGAAATCATTGTGTATTCTGAAAGCTAATACAACTAAAATAAATATAAACGAAAAATAATAACATTCACAAATGTCTGGTGCAAACAAACAACGCGTTTAATGTAACAGATTAATATACCGCCACACCTGTTTTGAATGCAAAAAACACGGCACCTAGTACTACAAGCGTCCCCAATAACCAGTAGAACACGGGTCAACCACTATGTAGTAATATTATATCTTCTCGCACAAAATATCACAAAACACAAAAATATCCGAGTTAACGATTCTCAAAAAAGCAAACAAATTAAAACAATGATAACTGATGCAAAATGTCTTGTAAATAAACTCCACAAATTCTGTAGTTACTTTGAAACGTTGTTTTCTCCTCAGAATGTCCATTTATTTCCAACATACGAGCAATTGAGTCACTGCATCATGGATTCTAATGCAATGCCAGTTTCTCATATATTTCAGTTTGTTTATTTATTTTACCATATTCCGGCCGTCTTGAAAGATCAGAGTTTGGTTATTATGCCCTACTTGTAAAATTTGAAGTTAATTTCATTAAAGAAAATTATAGTAAAATTATGGTGACTGCAAGGTAAGTGGAAAATATTACCTATTAAATGTGTAAAAAATTCTAACCCGGTATTATACGATATATTTATTGTTTATAATTCTATCTTATACGATGGCTATTTAGTACTAATTTTGAAAATAATTACGGAACAAATATCGGCATGTCAGAGTGACGTCTCATCGTCATGAAAGTTTCAGGTGCCTAGAAAATTCACAATTGATTTAATCAATCAGTTCACAATTGAACAAAATGGTTACATTTTCAATAGTTTTACTGCATACTTAACTCTTTGTTCAGTTTTACCTATCCGATTATTTTGAAAAACATTTTACGACCTCTAATTCCTAGCGATATTTAAGAGAATTATGCAGTTCGTTAAAGTAAATTATAATAATTGCTATTACCGTTCAACTCACAATGGGAATCTATGAAATATTCTGTTTTAAATTTATTTTGTGAAATCAACCCTTATATATGTCTTTGAATAGTTCTCGAAGGCACTTTGTACCCAATAAACGCGGAGTACTGTGCATCTAGAGTAACACGACAGGTACTCATTTTTAATTTATTTCTTTTTTGGCTCGTTAAATCTTATTATTACTTGTAAGAAACTTAACTACTGAAATGTAATTGTTAGTTTCAACAATCAACGTCTAGATGGTTAAATGATTCTGTAGGAAGATTGTAATTCAATTTGCTCCAAAGCCGTCTTTCTTGTCATTATGGTAGTTCATGTTATGAAATATATTCTAACACTTTCCATTACTTGATAACTACTGTGCAATAATAAGACATTAGCCTTTAACGCCAATGAAATAGTAATTCTACGTCATTTTTTTCTACGTAATTTTACTAAAAAGTAAAATCGGCTAGAAGGGGGAAATACTCCCAGAGGCGCAACCGTGAAGGAAGAGGCTATAGCGAGTGTAGTTTCAAACAGACTTATGTTTTCTTTGAAAAATGTCGATTATGCTCAATTTAATATGGCTTTTTGTTCGTTGATTTGTAGTTCTTTTTAAACCAGTCAACTGAAACCTTTTGCCAATGAACATGCTGTGGGAAAATGCGTAAATAAACATGTTAAACATGTGTCAATGCCCCTGATAGGTATGCAACACATCAAGTGTCAGACTCCAAATCATGACCGGTTGCCTACCATTCAGGGACAAATGGGTAACTTTTGTTATATGAATTTTCCCCACAACTTATTTATTGACCAGAAAATTTTATGAATTCTATTCATGAATTTGGCATTGAAATATTTGATAGAATGAGTTTTTCCTCGCAACTAATCTGAAGAACAGAAGGCCTTTGACGGTACGCCCTCGCCTTGTGACCGGCCGCTCCATTCTTGAGATGCAACATCACCAACAAACATCCACGTTTTTAAGCTCTGATGATCAAAATTGAAACACGGATGTTAATAATAAATCGCCCCAAACCATTCACTTTTGAAAACTGGTTTTAGTAACCCAAAACTATGTTTCCGCGGAAGGATTTAATTTGATTGTCCCTTTTTTTATTAGTTTATAATTAGTACGATTTAACTTCCATGGCAATAAATAATTACAATTAACAAACTTTCTATATCAGATTGAATACTACAAAAATAGAAGACTAGTTTTGTTTGGCGAAAACAGTTCTAATAAGAAATTTCTATGTGATTGGACGCCGATTGTCATGTTACAGACCTCGTTCCCCAATTTCGGCCGAAAGTGATACTCTTTTAGAATATGGAATTTACTTTTCAAACCTTGGTTCCTTCATAGTTTAAGTAGGAAACGAATATCAATTAACTGATAAGTAAAAAAGTATGAACATTTTTTTTATTACTAAGGGTAACATGTTAAAAAACGAGACATCAACTTCTCTACTAATAATTTATTGCCATGGACAACTGATCTAAAATTAATTTCTTTAATACTGAATTTATGTTATTTGACATTTCACACTCTCTTTTATAATCAGTTATAGATGCTCAGACTACTATATTTAGAGGACCGCGAAACTATTTTAGAGAGCGCCTGAAAGAGGCAGCAGGTGAAATTTTCGGTTATTTGCAATTGGTGGCACTGATTGCCACGTAACATCAAGGAATCAAATGAAGTTCTTAAGTTATTTGTAATAAACGTTTGAACACACTGTTTTCGAAATCAGACGATATGTACATCCAAGATTAAATCCCCCGTGCACATGCAAGGTTCGCGCTCTTATGGGCACCTTTCATTCATCAATCACAGAATCGGGGAGCTCCGACTTGCACTTCACAAATATCCTCATCGGCCGCTTGTATTTTATTATGTTTTTCTCTTTTATTTGTTTTTACAAACTATTTTTTTACTATGACATAAGTTCTTCGAAATTAATCTATATTTTTGTAATTTTACAAACCGATCGTGAATTTAAATGAATCTGACAGTGCCTTTACAATTGATCTTCTGTAAGTTTACCCTTATCACCCCGCTGTACGTCCCTAGCCCGCGTTGCAGGGATAATTCTACCACCCCCGCAAATCTCGAGTTCCGAAGCGTGCGATTGACCACTCGCGCGTGCGATGCCGAAGTTTCTGCACAAACGTGCATGGGTGTTTGCCACCCCTCCTAACTCCCACTCAAACGTCGAAACCAAATTGCACGCTTACAGAACTAACAAATTCTACCACCAGGTATCGTTCTACACCACAGACCACAGTGACTCGGTTTTAAGCTTTCGTTGCTTATAGAGACGTTATAACAGGAAAATATTTTTGTTAACGCATCCTTAAACCATAAGTACTATTATGCATAAAGACTAAGTTTGTATGTTCCTTCAATTGTCCAAACTTTAAATACAATCTATGCAATGCAGAAAATTACATTATAGATTGTGGTTATATTTTCCATTAAGAAATAAAATGACAAGGAAAGAATAACGTAGAAACAACAACGTAAAAATAATGGCAACTTACAAACATCGAGCATAGATCATCGATGAAAAAGCCTTGGCTACACCGAATGTTAAGCATCATTGTGTTTATAAAAGCAGGGATGATTTGAAACCAGGATGAAGCCGTGGCTTTGGCACCGGCGCGTGTGCGCGTGTGCCTTGTGCGAGGCTGCCCTTCCCCGCTGGCGCCGACTCGCCCGTCAGCCCGCGCGCCGCCCGTCACCTCCCGCCCCGCCGGCTGCCGACGCGGCGCGGCGCGGACGGCGCGCGGGCGACTCCTGCACCGGCTACACCCCGCCCCCACGCCCGCGCGCCCGCCCCCGACTACCAGCCACGCCGCGGCGGCCGGCGAACCATGCATGGCGCTGGCCCTCGCCCCGCCGCCAGACGCCTCGCGGCCGCAGCCGTGCGCGCCCTCGCAGGCGCTCGTGCCCTGTGCTGGTTGCAGGTGGGCGTGGCCGTCCGTCTTGGGCGTAGCCTCATGATGATTAACTAGCATTTACTGTTTTGGGTTAGCGATTAAATAGCATCGATATCAGCGCGTGCGGTCCACGAAACAAGATATTATAGTTTATGTGTTGTGCTAGTTTACGTTTTTCAATCGTTTCTAGCGTTGAGTCCATCTACACTACTTTTAGTATTATAACCAAATGTTGTTGATCATTCAAGAGTCTTGTGTTGTGCAGCCGATGCAGCCGCCGGCCGCCCTCCCGCCGAGCCAAGGCCCCTGGTTCCCCACCATCGTCCGCTACGCCAACCCCGTCGGGGGCGGGGCCGGGGGCGGAGCCGGGAGCGCGGGCAGCTCGTCGGGGCCGTCGCAGCCGACCTCGCCGCGCGACGCCGCGCCCCTTGCGCCGTGGCTGCCCACCGTCGCGCCCACGCTCTACTCCGCCTCGCGCCACCCCACGCCCACCGACACCTCGCAGCTCGCGCTCGCGCCCTACTCCCCGCGACAGGTACACAACCCCTCCTCCTGTCATTATGTGCGTTGAGCGTGCACAGGAGGTATCAGGCTAAACGTTGCTAACTTCTATGGTCGAAGATTGCAACTTTTGGCCAATAAACATGGGCAATTGCTTGTTATTTCCTTCCATGCGGAGCTCGATATACCTGTATAAAGTCCTTGAATCAAGAGAACTGTGGCTGCGACAGAAATATGAGAACTGATCGGTAAAGCTATGTTCTCTTATGAACGGAATTATGGGAGGGGAAATACAAAATTATAAGAAGTTAATATTGTAAATTTTAATTTATAAAAATTGCACAAAAAATTATATATTCTATGCGCATACTGCGTTGTACGGGTTCTAATGAATTAACCGCGATAAAAATCCCGAAGGGCTTTGGCTTGAGGGATTTTTGTCGCTGCTCTATCATTAGAACCCTTAGAACGCCTTTGGTGCATAAATAACTTTTTTGTATACCATCATTATAAACAACATTAATGTTGCAAGAAATCCGCTAAAAATGGGACTTTATGCCACAAATTATGAGTATTAGTCGTTTATGGCACGAATAATTTCCTCATTACACATTCAGCCAATTGCAGCGAGCGAATCGTGGATGGGTGGCGGCAAACTACACATCCGACAATTATTTTGTTTTTTCAAACAGATGTTACCCCAATACGCATAGGGTCATTATAAAGTTGTTTTAGAAAATTAACTTCCATTCTCTTAGAAATTTAGAGTTGTTTTGTTACACAACCTACCAAAAAACACGGATTCTGGCTACTTCACGTGTTATTTTCTATTTTTAGCATCTGGATGTAAACTCTTTTTCGTTACCAAGGCCTTGTAATAACGTTCATAAGAGAACGTACATAACGTTCTCTTCTCACGAAATACTTTCGGAAGGGCAAAAAAGTAAAAATGGCGTATGCAACTCTTTTCTAAGGTTGATGTATTGCATTTGTACAATGATGAAAACTCTCTCCAAAAGTAGGTAGTTTTCAAAACATATACAACAATATTTTCAACTGGTCGCGTAGTATACTACTCCGTACGGTCGTCGTGAACGCTGCGTTCCAGCCAGGGCCGCAGTTCATCGACTCGGCCGTGTCGCTGCGCTCGTGCCGCAGCCGGGAGCTCATCCAGGGGGACATCGTCAAGTGCACGTGCAGCAAGCGCAACGGGCTGCAGGACGACTGCCGGCACACGGTGTGCGCGTCGCCCGACTGCATCTACAGGGCGCCCCACGGCTCCGTCTACTGGACGGGTCAGTCCCACAAGCTGGGGCAAAGCGCCACCGGTAAAAGACTTAAGTACTGCCTGTTGGCTTCGTGCCGACTCACAAGGGGCGTTGAGGAATTCGTACGTTCCAATTTGCGTCAAAATTTTACTACGTAATGATAAAATACTTCCAAATTGGACATTAAAATGTAGGTTTCAGAAACAAGTTTTTTGACATTTTCACCGATACTTGTGGAGAAGGAACTGGAACAGAGATCTTTTCGTAAACCAGAGTTCGTACGATAACACACCATGGTCAAACTTTGGAAATATTGTGAAACAACAATAAAAAAACACCTTATATTTTGTAAATTACCCAATATTTTGTAATTTATATGAATACATTTCCGAAAATATCGACTTTCCTTTTCTTTCATGTGTAATGTTTTCTAATAGGAACTAGAAGGAGATTTTTGCTCGAGTTCCCTTAAAGTCTGTTACCACCGTTCAATCCAGCAAGCACAACCCTATTACGCTTCCCAAGCACGACTTTATTATGCTTCCCAATGTCTTCTGGTTCACATTGAAGGCTAAGGAAGAGTCGAAATACTTTTTTTTACTTGTTACTGTATAATCAATTGGCAATTTTGTTTAACAGGTTATTGATGTTTTGAATGTAACATAGTATTCTTAGGTCATTTGGAGTGAATATTCTTTGTCAGACTGAAAAGTTAATTTTACTTTCTCAAATAATTAAGTGTGATTAAAACTAGTACACTACTAAAAAATTGAGAATATTTGGCAATTGCTTATGTACTTATTGTTAGGTATGCTATCAGTTTTCTAAGTATCAAAGCATAAACCATGCATTTTTGTGAATGCAATATAATACAGTATATTGAATTATACTAACGTCATTCATGTACATTGTTGTTTAACGTCATGTTAACTAGCAAACCTCGTAACATCATATTCCCTCCTCTATTTTCTGTTTACTTCATAATAAAATATAATTATGAAAGAAGAATAATAAATTTCTCATTTCTCAAAAATATCCTCATTTTCTCTGTAAGTAATGTTGAAGTTGAAGAGCCGAGCCCTGAATGCGATTGGATTGTCGATTGGCAGCGCCGCCCGCGGGGCAGCCCAGCTCCGCGGTGGCGGCCATGGCAAGCGGCCTCGTGGTCAACCGCCTGCACGAGGAGGAGCACCTGAGCGGGCCGGGGGCGGTGCCCGTGGGCGACGGCGCCCCGCCGCCCTTCGCCGCCTACGCCCACGCCCACGCCCCGGCGCCGCCGCCCTTCCTCGCGCCCCCGCAGGCGGTAAGTCGGCGGTCTTTAGGCTACTCGCAAAATGAGACGCAGATCAGTGACGTGACGCAGGGTGACTCACGGTGAGTTTCTGATAACTATTGCTTATTGGTCCCGGGATCGTGCACACTTATTAGAGAATAGAGTAGAATATAATATTTATTTTGCTACTTAGGAATAAATGGAATATTTCCATTCCTTCATATTTTTATATGAAGAAAAACACATTCCATCCGGTTAAATATTGTAACTCAGTAAAAAAATAAATCAACTTCCCTAATTTGTATTTACTGAAATCTAATCGTTAACCTGATTGCCTATAATAAATGGACCTTTTTGTGTAAACATTCCTCTATTTCGTTGCATTCATACGCCCTTGCCCTGCCTCCTTCGCAGCAAGGCGACGGGCTGCCCTGCACGGCGGTGGTGCCCTACAACCCGCAGGCGCCGGCGGCGCTGCTCAGCAACCACGCGGCCCCGACGTTCGCCGAGTACCAGACGCACCTGGCCAACATCTACGCCAGCCTGGACCAGCTCAACCAGTGCCTGCGCGAAATCAACCAGAAGGCGCTGGGGCCGCACCCGGCGCCTCCGGGCGGCCTGGGCGCGCCCGGCCCGCCTCCGGGCATGTCCGTCGGCGAGTACACGCAGGTAGGGAGTGGTGATGCGACGTCGATAGCAGTTAGTGATGTTAGAAAACATCGAGGTTCGCAATCGAAACGTCGAGGTTCGCAATCGAAACGTCGAGGTTCGCAATCGAAACATCGAGGTTCGCAATCAAAACATCAAGGTTCGCAATCAAAACATCGAGGTTCGCAATCAAAACATCGAGGTTCACAATCAAAACATCGAGGTTCGCAATCAAAACATCGAGGTTCAAAGTATATCAAATAAAAACCATCCGTGTTTTTCAACATCGATGTTTTGAGACTGGATTAGTAACGTCTAACACGAAATGCATTAAAATTTAATTTGTGTGTTCCTGTTTATGATTTCGCCGAATACGGGTACGAGGAAACGGGGCAGACCCTACGCCCATACCGCATTTGTTGTCCACATCTCAATGTGCGAAATGAATATGAAAAAAGAGGAAATACAAGAGCTTTGAGGTCATCTCGGGCCAGAGGGTTTGTTCGAGGAAGGTCGTACAAACTGCATTCCTTTGGGTCCCACACATGAACTAACAATATTACTATTAGTTATTTCGTATGTTTACTTTTACAGCACTATGATCATGAGAATTTTTCATTCAGAAACAAAACATCGGATCAGGAGAAATATCGATCACAAAACATCGATGTCAAAAAATCACCTGTGTTAATACATCGATTACAATTACAAAAAAAATTAGAAAACATGGCCATCGATGACGCATTCCTACTAGGGAAGACGACTTCTCGGCCATGCGTCTTCAGCGGTGAGCAGATCGCTTACATTCGGGTAATGAGACCAATTCTGGACTTATACCAAGTTATTTTCAATTTTCAAGGAGTTCATCTTTGTGTGGAATTGAGATGAGAGTTCGTGACAAACGAAAATCATTCGTATCCATAGAAAAATTCTTAAAATCGGCAATTTTTTTACTATAAAACACGCCCAAGAATGGAATTACTCAAATACACTCCCTTAATCCTAACGTTAAAGATAGGACAAAAAGCTGGACAGAAAAATGGACACACAGGAACTGTAACTGTTTCCACTGCCCTTCACTTTACCACCGCTCCATAATTCAAATCATATCACCCATTTCTTGTCTGTCAAAATCAATCATTTCAGGTGTAGTCAGGGGGACTTTCCAAATGAAGTTCATTATAAAGATTATTTGTGCGTACAAACACAGTGAGAATGTTTGAAATTTGCGGTTTCCAGTTGAAAACCCTCACTTTCAATCCAGAAATGGGAACAATTCCTTGGTTCTACTCTATCCAGATGAATTGGCTGGACGACGGGAACAAAGGCTGATGTCAACTTGCAGGCCGTGGGCAACTTCGCCAACAACCTCGGCGAACTGCAGAACAAGCTAGGCCAGCTCAACAACTCGGTGTACAACCCCAACGGCGTGGCCAACGCGACCAACCCGCTGTACCTGGACACGAGCGTGTACCTGGACCCGCAGCTGGCCGGCGCGTACGGCGTGGTCGGCGGCGGAGGTACAGGCTAGATTGCGTGAGGAATGAGGGCTCGGATTCGGATGACATGCCATCTTTTCACTCGTGAATTCTAGACGAAGCTGACTGCTATAAAAATTGTTAATCACGACTTATAGGTGATAAAGTGTATAGTTATTGGGTCCGGTTTTTTCTCATTTTTTTTTTTGCTATTTTTCAATTTCTAAGTCATTTTTCTGGAACATTGCGCAATTTTTGTCATTTTTACGAATTTTGTGGTTTTTTGTGTTTTTTATAAATGAATGCTTCATGAATTTACAATAACAAACCAAAAAAGTTTTTATTGTATCATTGGTTCATAACGAAATTCAGTACCGCAATGAACTCTGTTTATCGAGAGAAAAAGAACTCTTACAATTACACGGATCTTCGGTAACTTCCTCGACTTTTCTAAACTGTCGATTGGAAGATCGGAGCTAAGAATTACATTTCCTCTTAAAATAAATACTTTTTATTAAAAACAAATACATTTAACATACATAAATACATTTTACTGAACATTTTAAAATTCATTGAATAAATAAACACTTTCATACAAATTGTTTAGAAGTCATTTTGTAGCTCAAAGAATTTTTAGGTCATCTGAATCCGAGCCCTGCTCGTGACCTGTATGTTCTGAAAATGATTTTTCTTTTATAGTGAGAATATATAAATAACCGTTCCATAGCTTTGACTATACAAAATCGATAAATCAAAATCCCGATATATGTGGTATTCACACGGAATATTGCATTTTGAAAACTCTGCAATCGATATACCAGTATTAACAGAAGATAACTAACAAAACACCATTCAGCAGAACGAGTTTCATTGTTAAATAACAAAACCAATCGCGCAGGGTTCCTTATACGAATGCAGTAAAATGCTATGTCTTTCTCGCGAGGAATTTGACATGCTTTTGTATTACATGCAATTTTTTTTGTAACGCCCTTCACAACCAAACTTGAAACAATACACGCGTCAAATCATCTTCGCGTGCTTCTATGCGTTTTAGAGCGTCATCGAGAGGGGAGAAATCCAACAAAAATATTTTCGAAAGGTTGAGCCGCAATAAGCACTCAAATGTTGGTTTCAAAACAGTAAATACTAGCTATGCAAAACTTTGCATTTCAGAAAAGTACAAACTCTCCAGAAACATGCAAATGAATTATTATTTACAAAATAAATGAATACATTTGTTTACGAAGAAAAATTAGTGCAGAATTTTTTTTAAAGCAATATAATTGTGTAAATTGGGTGCTTTTAATTTCTGTGTCAATTTTTCTTTTTAAAACAAATGCATATATTCATTTCTTTTGTAAATAGTAAACAATTTCCATGTTTCTGGTATGTATCTTAAATGCATTTTTTTGCATAGAAAGTATTTATTTCTTGAAACCAACTTTTGAGTGCTTATTGTGGCTCAGCTTTTCGAAATTATCAAAGGAGTTTATTAGACAAACTATGCTTAAAATTGTCTTAAGAGCTTATTTTCAACCTTTCGTTGTTTTTTCCTTGGACACACTATATAGATTGTGAGACTTTACAACCAAACTTACAAAATAACACGCGCGTGAACTCATCTCCGCGCGATTTGGAGAGTCATGGAACCAACGAAAGCGTTCTGTCGGCAGGCGGGGGCGGGGTCGGGGGCG